>JBBPBX010041193.1:18947-28980 GCA_038048925.1 Garcialebias charrua
ATGGATGGACGTGTGTCCACTCTGTCCTGCCTGCCTGCCTGCCTGCCTGCCTCTCTCCCTCTAGCACCTCTCCATCATTGCACCACACCAATCAGGTGAGGACAAGATGTTTGCCATCTTCAGGTGTTCACAGGCCCACCTGTAAGAGCTCATGTTCATTTTTGTGTTGTTGTTTTCACAGCTCACATCGTGGACTTTCCTCATGGATGGACGTGTGTCCACTCTGTCCTGCCTGCCTGCCTGCCTGCCTGCCTGCCTCTCTCCCTCTAGCACCTCTCCATCATTGCACCACACCAATCAGGTGAGGACAAGATGTTTGCCATCTTCAGGTGTTCACAGGCCCACCTGTAAGAGCTCATGTTCATTTTTGTGTTGTTGTTTTCACAGCTCACATCGTGGACTTTCCTCATGGATGGACGTGTGTCCACTCTGTCCTGCCTGCCTGCCTGCCTGCCTCTCTCCCTCTAGCACCTCTCCATCATTGCACCACACCAATCAGGTGAGGACAAGATGTTTGCCATCTTCAGGTGTTCACAGGCCCACCTGTAAGAGCTCATGTTCATTTTTGTGTTGTTGTTTTCACAGCTCACATCGTGGACTTTCCTCATGGATGGACGTGTGTCCACTCTGTCCTGCCTGCCTGCCTGCCTGCCTGCCTGCCTCTCTCCCTCTAGCACCTCTCCATCATTGCACCACACCAATCAGGTGAGGACAAGATGTTTGCCATCTTCAGGTGTTCACAGGCCCACCTGTAAGAGCTCATGTTCATTTTTGTGTTGTTGTTTTCACAGCTCACATCGTGGACTTTCCTCATGGATGGATGTGTGTCCACTCTGTCCTGCCTCTGTCGTCCAGGACATCAGTCCTGCCATCTGCCTCCATCCATCACCTGGGTCAACACCTTCTGCATGTATGACTGCTGCCAAAACAAACAAAAAAACACCTTTGCTGATGGACAGAACTGTTCACATCAGGACCACACCGCTGAGCTCCCACCTGGCCTAAAATGCTCCCATCATTCATGGATGAGCACTGGCTAAGCAGTTCCATCTGATCCAGGTTTGAACTTGAGAAAAACATCAGTGTCTACCTACACTTCAGTCAAAGTAAGGACATTTTGTTTCCTTGTTTCTTTCTTCTGCTGCTTCCAGCTTCTTTTTTGGGTTCATGGACTTTTTCATGCACATGGACTGCACACCAACACCACATGGACTGCACTGGTTTCAAAAACATGATGGTTGCAACATGTTAACAGCTGCTGCTCAGAGAAGTGTTCATGTTTCATGGTTGACATGTTTTTGCTGCTGCTGGATGCATGGATGAATGCATGCTGCATTTTGACAGCTGCTGCTCAAAGAGAAGTGTTCATGTTTCATGGTTGACATGTTCTAGCTGCTGCTGGATGCATGGATGAATGCATGGGACATGTTCTAGCTGCTGCTGGATGCATGGATGAATGCATGGGAGTTCCTTATCATATGCTGCATTTTGATGTTGACAGCTGCTGCTCAAAGAGAAGTGTTCATGTTTCATGGTTGACATGTTCTAGCTGCTGCTGGATGCATGGATGAATGCATGGGAGTTCCTTATCATATGCTGCATTTTGATGTTGACAGCTGCTGCTCAAAGAGAAGTGTTCATGTTTCATGGTTGACATGTTTTTGCTGCTGCTGGATGCATGGATGAATGCATGCTGCATTTTGACAGCTGCTGCTCAAAGAGAAGTGTTCATGTTTCATGGTTGACATGTTTTTGCTGCTGCTGGATGCATGGATGAATGCATGCTGCATTTTGACAGCTGCTGCTCAAAGAGAAGTGTTCATGTTTCATGGTTGACATGTTCTAGCTGCTGCTGGATGCATGGATGAATGCATGGGAGTTCCTTATCATATGCTGCATTTTGATGTTGACAGCTGCTGCTCAAAGAGAAGTGTTCATGTTTCATGGTTGACATGTTCTAGCTGCTGCTGGATGCATGGATGAATGCATGGGAGTTCCTTATCATATGCTGCATTTTGATGTTGACAGCTGCTGCTCAAAGAGAAGTGTTCATGTTTCATGGTTGACATGTTTTTGCTGCTGCTGGATGCATGGATGAATGCATGCTGCATTTTGACAGCTGCTGCTCAAAGAGAAGTGTTCATGTTTCATGGTTGACATGTTCTAGCTGCTGCTGGATGCATGGATGAATGCATGGGAGTTCCTTATCATATGCTGCATTTTGATGTTGACAGCTGCTGCTCAAAGAGAAGTGTTCATGTTTCATGGTTGAACTCATTTGCAGATTATGGCTGAGAACTGTTCAGGAAGAGATTTGTATTTTGTATGCTTTGTCTGTGCTGAAAAAAACATTTCAGTACTGTACAGTACAGTACCTGTACTGTACTGTACTGTACATGCTGTACAGGTACTGGTTTTGTGTGTTATGGATGAATGTGTGGTATAATTTGTTATCTAAGTGTTTGTAAATAAAGTTCTATGCATGTTTATGGCACAGGATGTCCGCTTGTTCATTCTCATGCCGTTAAATGTGTGTGCGGCGCTCCGTTAGCGGTATAGCCGCGACCTGCGGCAGAAATGCGGACCTACGACAGGCACGTGTTTTTGGTCCGCGAGATACGACAGAATCGACCTAAGTCACACTCGTAGGTCCCGATCTCTGACGTAACTCGAGGGTTCCCTGTATATATCATATATATATATATATATATATACATATATATATATATATATATATATATATATATATATATATATATATATATACATACATACATACATACATACATACATACACAGGTATATATATGTATATATACCTGTATATATATGTATATATACCTGTGTATAAGATAGATAGATTTCTTTTTTCCCTCTTTTTTTCATCTAACTTTGTTGTTTCTGGATTATACATTATCTTACTTAAGTTTAAGAAGGGACAGGTAACTTAACTTGAATTTTTATGGTATTTCTGATGATATTCCAATGTTTTTCAATAGAAAACTCAATGCAAATATATTATTGGTTTTAGTATTTTACCTTGTTTTATATCAAAGTCAAAAGTCAAAGTCAACTTTATTGTCAGAACTGCAATATGTACAGGACATACACAGGATTGAAATTGCGTTTCTCTCAGTCCCTCGGTGCAACAGTAACCATTTAAACACTAAAACACTGAAACATTTAATAAACATAAGCATAAAATAGTAAAAGTGTAACACTGTCCTGAGTTTTTGCATAGTAGTATAAAAGTATGAAAATTTACACCAACACTAAAACACTAAACATTTAATGAACATAAGCATAAAATGAAATAATAAAAGTGTAATACTGTCCTGAGTTTTTGCATAGTAGTATAAAAAAACATAAGCATAAAATGAAATAATAAAAGTGTAATACTGTCCTGAGTTTTTGCATAGTAGTATAAAAAAGTATAAAAAGTATATCTATAAAATAAACTGAAGGTTCTAGCATTGACATTTGCAAAGAGTGGCAAAGCAGCATATGAGTTAATGTACACAGTATATGTATGAGGTAGTTGATGTTGGTATAGAGGCAAAGTGGCATATGCAGTAAGGCACATTGGGCATCCTTAAATAAGGCTGGTCAGAGAATACTGTATATGTATCAGCAGTAGTGTAGATATAAAAGTAGTGTAAATGTAAACAGTAGTAATAAATGTAAACAGTATTAATAAATGTAAACAGTGAATGTAAACAGTAGTATGACTATAGGCAGTGATGTAATACAAACATTAGTGCAAATATGAGAAGTAGTGCAAACTGAATGAGCACATGACCGAGAGTTTAGTGAATAACCCGTTTGATGACACAGAGTCCAGTGTTAAAAACTTTGTGTTGAGTGGTAATGTGTGAGAAAGTTTTTTGTGTTAAGGCAGTTCAAATGGGAGGGGAGGCAGAGCAGGCAGAGTGTTTAGCATTCTGACTGCCTGATGAACAGAGCTGTCTCTCAGTCTGCTGGTTCGAGCCTGGAGACTCCTCAGTCTCCTCCCTGATGGCAGCAGTCTGAAGCAGCTGTGTAGTGGGTGTGTGGGATCACCTGCCATGCAGTGGGCTTTCCGAGTGAGGCGTTTGCTGTGTAAGTCCTGCAGTGAGGGCAAGGAGGTGCCGACGATCTTCTCAGCTGCTCTCACGATGCGCTGGAGGCTCTTGCGGCAGGATGCAGTACATGCACCAAACCACACCGTGATGCAGCTGGTCAGGACACTTTCTATGGCACCTCTGTAGAAGGTGCACATGATGGGGGTTGAAGCTCCAGCCCTTTTCAGCTTGCGGAGAAAGTAGAGACGCTGGTGAGCCTTCTTGGCCAGTGATGCAGTGTTCCTGCTCCAGGACAGGTCCTTCGAGACGTGCACTCCCAGGAATTTGGTGCTGTCCACTCTCTCCACTGCGGTGCTGTTGATGGTCAGAGGGGCATGTTGTTGTTATATGGCACCTTGATTTGATTGTTTTTTTAACTACTGTACTTTTATTTTATTGCTTTTTCTTGAATTATTGTCTAAAACGAGTCTCTTTTCTAAATGAGTCCTTGTGACTCAATTAGACTACAGCAATCTGTAAAAATAAAGGTTGAATGAATGAAATAAACACATTGTTGAAAGTCAAAATTTAGTTGAAGTATGCTAAAAAAATCAGTTTTACTTCATTTAAATAGAACAGCAACCTCTTCTAAATTGAAAGACCCAATGAAAAGGTAAAGAAATTCTATTTCCATTTAAATGTAAGTAAAACTAAAAAGTAAATGAAAAATTAACAACATAATCTTAAAGTCCAACACCCACCATGTTTTCAAATTGCATCGCCATTAATATTTATTAGTTTATTTAAAAATAATACAGGAGCGTTTACTTATATTGTGGAGAAATAACACTAAATGTGTTATTTCATGATTTATAGCAGATTTTAGCATGCAGCTCCGGGAAAATCTGCCCCTCTCCATATATGGGCATTCACTTGGGCATTCACGTCACCAGAGTGACGCCTTGGAGTTACAGGCGAGCAGAGGAAAAGAAAAAGGAAGCATTTTTAAATATTCCATAAAGCTGCCTGTTGATTAATCCTGCTGTCGCTCACTCATGTCATCATATTCTGAGCGAGCATCCACTTAGACATACTAGTTTAATTCGTTTGATCGCGACAAATTCATTCATTTCCGCATCGCCCCGCATTTCTCGCCCCGTGATGAGAAAGGCACCCAGCCTCGCAGCTGAGCTCTGCCCGCGCGCATGCTTCACGACCCGTGCTGCTGCAACAAGGCTGACGAGAGATAAGAGCAGATACATACACTCGAGGGAGCAAATTACACCGGCACGAGGAACTTCAAAGGTGACCAGCGGAGCGGAACGAGGAGCCAGAGACCGCGCGCGGCTCGCTCCTCAGGGGCAGAATGAATCAAGCAACAGGTCCGCAGCGGTGTTATAAAATAAATAATAAATAAAATCAGAGCGCTGGTCCATACACACAAATGCACCAGGAAATATGCAGGAAATATGCAGTTTTAACGCACTCTCTCTCATAAACCTCCATGGAAACTCACTCCTACCTTCTGCCTTCTGGGTGGAGATTCATGTAACAAGAGGCATGACCCTTCGGGACTTTTCGGCCAGGTTTCCGGATTCATTCGGGAGTGGGTTTTTTTTTTTTTTTTTTAACCCTCGCCTGGCCCAAATGCAAAAATGAAAATAAAATTCATAAAATACTACAGTAATTCTCCAATATGGTGAATTGTTACTGTCACGGTGGGTGTTGTCCTTTAAGAAGCATGTATTCTTAATTTTAAAGGCATTAAAGCTCCTTTTTTCCCCTGCTAAATCTCTCCGTGACATTTATTTTTTTAAGGCCACTTTCTGTGTTTGGTATTTTTCCGCTCTTGTTATTCCTTTGTCACGTTTGGAGTCAAAGTTAAGGGAAAGAAAACTGTAGTGAAATGCCAAGGGGTGAGAGGCTCAACCTTTAGACATTTGCAGAGATAATCAATCAGTTTGACAGTTGTGGCACTGTTCGGGTTGCCTGATGCTTGTAAAACACACAGGGCACACTGCCACGTAATGAATTAGGAACACCCATGAAAGTAATTAATTTTAAAACATCATCATAGAAAAGACCAATTAGGAACAAAGGAGAACAACATGAGGTCAAACTTGTTTTATTATGAGCTTCGAGAATAAAAGTGATTTTTTTTCTGGGTAAGGGGATAATCAGCAGAACATAAACCAATATGGGCTACTTACAGGCAGAATATCATACCATACCATTTTATTTATAGAGCACTTAAAACAGTGACAAGGCCAACCAAAGTGCTGTATAAACAAACAAACAAACAAACAAACAACAGGCAACACACACAACGAAGTACAAAAAAATAGACATAAGAACATTGTAGATAATAAATATAACAACCAAACACATATCAACTGGCGTTGAAAGCAACAAAATAGTAGTGAGTCTTTAAACGGGATTTGAAAACCGAGAGGGAGGGGGCCTGTCTGACGAGCAGAGGTAACTCGTTCCAGAGTCTTGGGCCTCTACAGAGAACGCCCTGTCACCTCTGCGTTTCAGACAAGAGGCTGGAACTGTTAAAAGTAACTGGTCCGCTGACCTCAGAGCACGTGGTGGGATATACGGCTGTGGCAAATAGAGAGATCGGGGGGGGGAGATTTGTGACTTTTTGTTTTTCAGACAGGGCTAGAGCAGAAAGGTCGATTCAGTGGTTCAAGATTGTGTCATTGGGAAGGAACAATATGGCTTCAGACTTCTTATCATTAAAACTTAAGAAATTTAAAGCCATCCAGTCCCTGATGTCAGCCAGACAGTCAAGCAGAGGTTGAATAGAGCATGTACCATTGTGTCTTATGGGAAGTAAATTTGACAGTCATCGGCGTAGAAATGGAAAGGTATGTTGTGTTTCTGGAAAATAGCAGTAAGTGGCAGCAGGTATAAGGAGAATAGGAGAGGACCCAGGAATATAGACTGAGTACAGTAGAATCAACAATGGTTTTATTAAAAATGGTAATAAAATGGTGTGCACTATACTGTAGTGTGATCAGCTCACAGCTGAATGAGGAGGTGTACTGTATCTACATACCTCAGTTCTATTATGCTGTATTATTTTGGGTGCTAGATCTTTCTCCTGAATTCTATAATTCAACTATTTTAAGACTGTACCTGAACCCTTCTACCAGCAATTACTGTAATGACTAAAAAACTGCTACCTTATGATTCTCATGAGCTAATTAACAAGACTGAATTAATCTGACTGGTTTGGCTCCACAAAAGGAGACATTTATGAGCTTAAGACTTAAACCAGTCAAAACTAAACATCAAAGGGAGATTTGAGATTTTGAGAAACTCAAACAGTTGCTACATCATTGATCAAAAATATGGTTTAAACATATAAAAAGTAACATAAAAGGAAGAGCAACATATTCAAGTATTCTGCCTGCAGAGACGTCTGTGAGTTACAAGATTTTAAAGTGAGCTAAAATCTTGTCTCTTTAACAAATAATAGCAGCTGTGCAGATGATTATGTTGGTGAAGAATAAAAAAGTTTAGATAAAGTGATATTTTCCCTAAAATACAAATGTAACGGGAACTATGTTTCTTTTTGTTTTTGACATTTGAAGGTTTTGTTTGTTGCTTCAACGAGCCACTCATCACATACACCCAGAAAACCTGTCCTTACTTCAGATTTTTGGTGGTTTTTGTGGGTTACCAAGTTGCATTTGATGGGATTTTGGCAGATTGAAATGAGAACTCTGACAAAAGAGTACCAGCCCAGTGTTGGAGGTTGTGAAGGACATCTGTTCATGACCTCAGACCCCACCAGCTGCAGCAACCCTCATCCAAGTGCTCCTCCAAGGCCTCAGCCAAGCCCTGCTGTTGGCACTTCAACACAAATTTTATGCATCATTTCAGAGTTGCCAGTTTTCACCTCATTTTAAAGGGGAAGGGTCACCCATATTTATACCTTCTACTACTCTCATCTACTTTCAAAACTCAAGAGATAGAAGTAATTTACTTAGATTTGAGGACAGGAAAGACATCTTAAAAGCACATTAAAAACATTTATACTTTGTACAAATTAATGTTTTACAAAAAAAACAAAAACAGTTGAGGTCTAATCTAAAAAAGTTACATCTGGTCCTCTGGACATTCAAAAAACAAACAAACAAAAAAATTGTAGAAACGTTTAGTCTTTTGCAGTGCTTTAAGTGGAAAAAAATAAGTGCCGGTACCCTCCCTAATGTCATAATAATATGCATACCTGCAAACTCAGAAGGGATGAAAAAGGTGACAAACGTTGCGCCAACCCCCCCCCCGAAAGATTTTGTAATTTTTTAACATGCTTCAAGTAAAAGTCATTTACTAACCTAATTTAATGAGGACATAAATAGGAAAGATTGTGTCAACCAAAAAATTAACAACCAACAACAGCAGCAAGTCAAATACAGCAGAACATTTTGCTAACAATGCGCTGCTCCGAGTCAACAGATGCATTAAAAAACTTAAGACTTATCTCTTCAGACAGGCTTTTGGTTAATTTTGTACATTGATTTTAGAGTTTGTTATGTTTTACCTTTCTGTATAGTACTTCTGTGATTTTATGATTTTATTTTTCCTTTTGTAAAGCACTATGACTCTCATGTCTGTGAAATGTGCTATATAAATAAAACTGACTTACAGTAAAAACTCATTTCTTAAATATGATGGTGAAGATGTTTTGCCAGAAATTTTGAATAAAGTAGATGCCATTTCCTGCATTCTTGTGTATTTTAACAAGTTGTTAAACATCTATGTTTACCTACATGTAAACATGATTCACTAACTATTTTAGAGACATCTAACAAAATAAAGTCAGGTCCTGTGGACAGATTAAAAAATTGTTTAAATTATTATTGATCATGAATCAGGATATTTTAGAGACACCTCATTCAACTAGTTCATATAGACATCATCCTGTTTTTAAATTCACTCCTGTGGTAATTAAATTAATGTGATACTTTATCTCAGTGGCTTTAGGGGTGCAATTGACTGTTATTTTGTTAATTTTTATTTAGTTTTATTTGTAACACAACATGCCATTTTACTAAACAATGGTTACACTCCACTGCATGTATAAAAATATTAACTTTACCCACACGTTGGACGAGTTACTTCCGCTTCCCTCGCGCTCTGTCGCGCTGCAGAGTTTGTTTTTGTTTTTTTACAGAGTTCGCTGTCGTCTCCTCCCCCTGTCTATCCTGAGACTGTGATTGGCCAAATGACGCACTCTACCAAAGATGTTTTATTGTCGTGAAGATGCATTACTCTTTCTTGAAATCCAGTCGGGGGAAATGATGCATTCTAATCTGCCACGGGTCTTTCAAGTGGAAAAGACGAAAATAAGTTCCGGAACGCACCTTACGCTTAAAAAAAGTCCCGGTACTGTCAGGGTTAAATTTTAGAAGTGGCGGAACTGGGTACCGGTGAGTTCCGGCCCACTTAAAGCACTGGTCTTTCCTCCGAAAGTCTTCTTCAGTCTGAGGTCTGTATTCAGCTCAGTCTTATAAATAGCAACTTCTCATAGTGGATCAATCAGTTTGCTGCTGACAGCCAAAACTAGCTGCTCACATGATTAAGGAGGACCATCAGCCTAACGATGGATCGTTAGCACCCTGATGCTTGCTTGCTATTCACAAGGGGCTGAGTGATACTAGCAATAACAACATTGTAAGGAGGGGACAGTTGAACACAGAGGTCTCCACCTCTGTTTAATGATGGACAGTTTCTTGTCACAAAGATGGCCTCCTTTACTCCTCTCTCAAACCATCGTTCCCCTCTATTAAGGAGTGTATGTATGTATGTATATATATATATACATACATATATATGTGTGTGTATGTATGTATATATATACATACATATATATATACATATATGTGTATGTATATATATATACATATACATATATATATGTGTGTGTATGTATATATATACATATATATATGTGTATGTATATATATATATACATATAT
>JBBPBX010041194.1:9959-28980 GCA_038048925.1 Garcialebias charrua
GTGTGCTGAGCCCCCTTCTGTTCACTCTGCTCACATATGATTGTACAGCCACACTTCCAGGCTGTCATATTGTTAAGTTTGCAGATGATACAGCGGTGGTGGGATGCATCACAAACAATGATGAGTCCAGCTACAGACAGGAGGTGGAACATCTGGAGAGCTGGTGCAAAGAGAATAATCTTCACATGAATGTGAAGAAGACAAAGGAGATGATTGTGGACTTCAGAAGGAACAAACACACCCACGCCCCACTGAAAATAGGTGGGTCTGCAGTGGAAGTGGTCTCCAGCTACAAATACTTGGGTGTACACATGAATGATAACCTCAGCTGGAGCAACAACACCACCAGCCTGATCAAGAAAGGTCATCAGAGACTCTACTTCCTCAGACGGCTGAGACGAGCTGGTCTGAGCAGCCCAGTTCTCACCTCGTTCTACAGGTGTGCAGTGGAGAGCATCCTGTGCTCCAGCATCAACGTGTGGCATGGAGGCTGCACAGTTGCAGAGAGGAAAGCTCTACAGAGAGTGGTGAAGGCTGCACAGAAGTCTGTTGGAGTCAGTCTCCCCACCATCACAGACATTTACACCTCCAGATGCAGGAAAAGAGCCACCTGCATCATGAAAGACCTCACTCACCCAGCACACTCACTCTTTGCCCCACTCCCCTCAGGACGGAGGTTGAGGAGCATCAAATGTAGAACCACTAGCTAAAGGCTAGCTAAATGCAAACTGAATCAAAAGGCTAGCTAAAATCTAAACGTATATAAAGGCAAACCAAAAGTATCATGGCTAAAGAATAAAATTAGCAAAAAGCTACTTAAACAATATTGTAACAAAAAGCTAACATCCGTAAGTATCAAAAGACTAGCTAAAAGTGTCAAAAGGGCTAGCTAGAGGCTAGTATGAAAAGTCTGGCTAACAGAAAAAAAAATCAAATTGTAGCTTGAAGCTAAAAGTAGCAAAATGATTGCTAAAGTAGCCAAGGGCCAACTAAAAGGTAAATGTAGCAAAGCTAGATGCCAAAAGTAGTCAGAGACCTGTTAAAAGAAGCAGAATTCAAAAGGCTAGCTGAAATCTAAAAGTACCTAAAAGCAAACCAAAAGTATCATAGCTAAAGGATGAATGTATCAAAAGGCTACTTAGACAATGTTGTAACAAAAAGCTAACTAAAAGCAGCAAACCACTTGCTAAAATAATCAATCAGATAGGTACAATAGCATGTTATAACAAAAAGCTGACATCTATAAGTATCACAGGGTTAGCTAAAAGTTAGTATGAAAAGTCTAGCTAACAGGAAAAACAGTCAAATTGTTGTTTGAAGCTAAAAGTAGCAAAATGATTGCTAAAAGTAGCGAAAGACCAGTTAAAAGTGGCAGAACAGTAACTAAAAGCTAAAAGTGGCACAAGAAGGCCAAATTAGAGCCAGTTTTCTAAAGCAGATTCCAGAGAACAATGTTCTTGAAGGAATTACAGGTAGTCCCCGATTTACGAGCGCTCTGATCTGCGAGGTTCCAGACTTACGAGCTGCGAATTTTTGGAAAAAACGAAAAAAATACTGAGTTTTCATGTGTTTTTTCACTACAGTTAGTTAGTTAAGCATATAAACACACGTTTCCGATCATTTTTATGCACTCAAAAGTAGTTTTTAGATGAAAATAGAGTGTTTTTAGTCGCGCTAGCGAAAACCGTTCCAATTTACGAGCGGATTTCCGGATTTACGAGAGAAATGGCGGCCGTTCCAAATTACGAGATTTCCGGTTTACGAGCGCCTCGTTGTGACGGATCTCGCTCGTAAATCGGGGACTACCTGTAAAGAAATCTCAACGCATTTCTATGAGAAACATTTAGCTAAATAAAGTTAAATATTTTGAAATAAATAAAAGAATAAATAATATAAGTTACAAAAACCAAGTCCTAGCATATCCTGAAAAAGCCAAACATTGTATTGTATAAATATAAAATAAAAAATGCTAAGTATACCGACGTGGTACTATCACAAAAAGTAATGTGAATGCCAAATCAGGGTTCAAACAATAAATTGAAACTTTTAGCTGTTTTGTGAGAAAAGAACAAGGTTCTAACCCAACAAGCGTTCGATGTCGTCCACAACCACACAGCTCAGCTGGGATTTGTAGGCGTCTTCAAATATCTGGTAAACAGAAACAAAACATTCAGCATCAAGTATTAAATCAAAACTACCCGGATGTGATAATCATCTAGATTTTAATTTAGATTATTAAAACATTTCATTATTGTTTTTTTTTTAATATTTTGGCCTAAATACTAATAAAATCCATAATAATGGCACTAGATACAAGTTTCGGACACTTTAGTTAATAAGAGTCAAATTAAACTAAAAGGCCAAGGTCAGACTTTATAAAGGGCTTATTGGGGCATTAGCCCGAGGCCTGAGGCTCAGAGGACTCTGAATTATTATTTATGTTTTCAATAAATTCATGTTTTCTTTAACAACTGTAAGAGAGCAGATTATGTGTGGTTTAGACTTTAAATATTAGATCAAAACTACAAACTAGATTCAGCTCTGCTCTGAGGACTAGAAGCCTTGAAGTTATTGTGCACATAATCAGTATTATTTGTATAAAATTAAAAAAGTTCATTATTATTATTATAATGTAGATTTCGGGGCCCCAGACTCTCCTTAAATCTGGCCCTGAATAAGACCCATTATTGGTCAGTCAGCAGGTTTAAGTCAAGACTGGCCAATAGAAACACATCCCTCACCTTAGGTCCCGCCCCCTCAAGATACTATGTTATATCATCTAATGTAACTTTAATCCATTTCATTGCCTAATAAAGGGGGAAAAAACTGCATACGTAGCTTCCATCTTGGAAATGATCGGCTGCATATCAAACCTTTTTGATGGCTTGGCACTTTGCAATCTCAGAATGTCCGATCATCTTGTCAGGAGAGCAGATCTTGATGAAAGGGAAATGGGACTCTTCTGCGATCTTAGCTGCTAGCGCCGTCTTCCCGCTGCTCGGTGGGCCTGAGGGTGAAGAACGAGTTCGGTTACAGAAGCTGCGGCCGAAGTTTCGTGGATTCGTGAAGCGTGATTGGACCAAGATGTTTTTGTGCCGCACCTTCCAGAAGCACCGACACCAGCGGGGTACGATCGCTGTTCTTCGTCTGCTGAACCAGCAGCTCTCCGTCCTCCAGAACCGCCGACACGGGGTCGCCCCACCGGATTATACCGTTCATGATGTAGCTGGCGTAGTCCTCCTGGTTGGTGCCAAACGCCTGGAGAAGAGGGACAAAAACGTTCAGCGGCTGTTCCTTTAAAACGTATATTCTACGAAATATAAAACAATTCTGAAATATAAAAGTTTAGAAGCAAAATGCACAAAACAATAAAATGACTCAAGTTTAAAAACACAGACGGACTCCTCTGACACCAACAAGTCCTGAAAAAAGAAGCTGAACTTTCTGCAAAAGCTACAAAGTTAGCAACATTTAGCACTTAGCATCTACACTGATTCACTTTAAGACTGTTTACATTTCAATTAACCTCATGGTAAAAAGTTAACGCAAACAAACAAACAAACAAACAAACAAACAAACAAACAAACAAACAAACAAACAAACAAACAAACAAACAGGTAAACAACCAATAGACAAGAGATGATTTCCAAAACCACTGATAGTTTATAGAATGAAAACAAGACGGAGTGCAGCTCGTTGTTCTTTCTGACAGAAAACGTACCGGTTTGATGTCGTTGTTCAGAGAACCCATGAAGTCGAGTCTGCTGACCTGCAGGTTCTCTGCTGTCTGAACATCCACCTCCACCGTGATGTTGGCCTGCAGCAACAACACAAACACACTATTACACACACAGACAAAACGGACAGCTCACAAAAATACAAGAATCATGCAGAGTGATGATGGATCGCTGAAAATTTCTCAAGAAGATGAAACAGAGTTGGTAAAGTGAAAATAAGCGAAACCTTAGCTAAAAGGAAAAAGAAGCAGAACATAACCTAAATACAAACTAAAAAGAAAAAGAGCAGAACCCTAGCTACAAGTTTTTAAAAAAGGAGCAGAGCCCTAGCTAAAAGTAAAAAAAGGAGCAGAACCCTAGCTAAAAGTAAAAAAAGGAGCAGAACCCTAGCTAAAAGGTAAAAAAGGAGCAGAACCCTAGATAAAAAGTAAGAAAAGCTAAATACTAACTAAAAAGAAAAAGAGTAGAACCCTAGCTCAAAGTTAAAAAAGGAGCAGAACTTGAGCTAAAAGATAAAAAAAGGAGCTGAACCCTAGCGAAAAGGTAAAAAAAGGAGAAGAACCCTAGCGAAAAGGTTAAAAAGGAGCTGAACCCTAGCGAAAAGGTAAAAAAAGGAGAAGAACCCTAGCTAAAAGGTTAAAAAGGGAGCAGCACCCTAGATAAAAAGGTAAAAAGGAGAAGAACCCTAGCTAAAAGGTAAAAAGAAGCAGAACCCTAACTAAAAGGAGCAGAACCCTAACTAAAAGATAAAAAAGGAGCAGAACCCTAGATAAAAAGGTAAAAAGGAGCAGAACCCTAGCTCAAAGTTAAAAAAAGGAACAGAACTCAAGCTAAAAGGTAAAAAAGAAGCAGAACCCTAGCTAAAAGGTTAAAAAAGGAGCAGAACCCTAGCTAAAAGGTTAAAAAAGGAGGAGAACCCTAGCTAAAAGTTAAAAAAGGAGCAGAACCCTAGCTAAAAGGTTAAAACAGGAGCAGAACCCTAACGAAAAGGTAAAAAAGGAGCAGAATCCCAACTAAAAGGTATAAAAGGAGCAGAACCTAGATAACAAGGTAAAAAAGGAGCAGAACCCTAGATAAAAAGTAAGAAAAGCTAAATACAAACTAAAAAGAAAAAGAGTAGAACACTAGCTCAAAGTTAAAAAAGGAGCAGAACCCTAGCGAAAAGGTAAAAAGGAGCAGAACCCTAGCGAAAAGGTAAAAAAGGAGCAGAACCCTAGCTAAAAGGTTAAAAAAGGAGCAGAACCCTAGCTAAAAGGTAAAAAAGGAGCAGAACCCAAGCTCAAAGTTTTTAAAAAGGAGCAGAACCCTAGCTAAAAGGTTAAAAAAGGAGCAGAACCCTAGCTAAAAGGTTAAAAAAGGAGCAGAACCCTAGCTAAAAGGTAACAAAAGGAGCAGAACCCTAGCTAAAAGGTTAAATAAGGAGCAGAACCCTAGCTAAAAGGTTAAATAAGGAGCAGAACCCTAGCTAAAAGGTTAAAAAAGGAGCAGAACCCTAGCTAAAAGGTAAAAAAGGAGCAGAACCATAGCTAAAAGGTTAAATAAGGAGCAGAACCCTAGCTAAAAGGTTAAAAAAGGAGCAGAACCCTAGCTAAAAGGTAAAAAAGGAGCAGAACCCTAGCTAAAAGGTTAAAAAAGGAGCAGAACCCTAGCTAAAAGGTTAAAAAAGGAGCAGAACCCTAGCTAAAAGGTAACAAAAGGAGCAGAACCCTAGCTAAAAGGTTAAATAAGGAGCAGAACCCTAGCTAAAAGGTTAAAAAAGGAGCAGAACCCTAGCTAAAAGGTAACAAAAAGGAGCAGAACCCTAGCTAAAAGGTTAAATAAGGAGCAGAACCCTAGCTAAAAGGTTAAAAAAGGAGCAGAACCCTAGCTAAAAGGTAAAAAAGGAGCAGAACCCTAGCTAAAAGGTTAAAAAGGAGCAGAACCCTAGCTAAAAGGTTAAAAAAGGAGCAGAACCCTAGCTAAAAGGTAACAAAAGGAGCAGAACCCTAGCTAAAAGGTTAAAAAAGGAGCAGAACCCTAGCTAAAAGGTTAAAAAAGGAGCAGAACCCTAGCTAAAAGGTAAAAAGGAGCAGAACCCTAGCTAAAAAAAAAAGGAGCAGAACCCTAGCTAAAAGGTTAAAAAAGGAGCAGAACCCTAGCAAAAAGGTAAAAAAGGAGCAGAACCCTAGATAAAAAGTAAGAAAAACTAAATACAAACTAAAAAGAAAAAGAGCAGAACCCTAGCTCAAAGTTAAAAAAGGAGCAGAACCCTAGCGAAAAGGTAAAAAAAGGAGAAGAACCCTAGCTAAAAGGTTGGAAAAGGAGCAGAACCCTAGCTAAAAGGTAAAAAAGAAGAAGAACCCTAGCTAAAAGGTAAAAAAGGAGCATAACTCGAGCGAAAAGGTAAAAAAGGAGCAGAACCCTAGATAAAAGGTTAAAAAAAAGGAGCAGAACCCTAGCTAAAAGGTTAAAAAAGGAGCAGAACCCTAGCAAAAAGGTAAAAAAGGAGCAGAACCCTAGATAAAAAGTAAGAAAAACTAAATACAAACTAAAAAGAAAAAGAGCAGAACCCTAGCTCAAAGTTAAAAAAGGAGCAGAACCCTAGCGAAAAGGTAAAAAAAGGAGAAGAACCCTAGCTAAAAGGTTGGAAAAGGAGCAGAACCCTAGCTAAAAGGTAAAAAAGAAGAAGAACCCTAGCTAAAAGGTAAAAAAGGAGCATAACTCGAGCGAAAAGGTAAAAAAGGAGCAGAACCCTAGATAAAAGGTTAAAAAAAAGGAGCAGAACCCTAGCTAAAAGGTTAAAAAAGGAGCAGAACCCTAGCAAAAAGGTAAATAAAAGGAGCAGAACCCTAACAAATAGGTAAATAAAAGGAGCAGAACCCTAGTTAAAAGGTTAAAAAAAGCTAAATACAAGCTAAAAAGAAAAAGAGCAGAACCCTAGCTCAAAGGTAAAAAGAGCAGAACACTAGCTAAAAAGGTAAAGAGCAAAACCCTAGCTAAAAGGTCAAAAAAGAGCAGAACATTAGCTAAAAGGAAAAAAATGAGCAGAACACTAGCACAAAGCTTAAAAATATGACAGTTACAAGCTAAAATAAAAGTAGCAAAATTACCTATTGTCTGTCTAAGCAGATCTTACTTGTAAATGAGTCTTCTAGGCTCAATAGCTATGTTTCCATCCAATTTAAATTCGATTTTTGAGCGAATTTTAGAAAATTTCGCTAAAATGTAAATTAAAATTATGAGGATCAGAAGTGTTTCCATTAAACTGGCTTGAAGCGCATCTGCAATGCCACGCAAAGCGTCTCTACGTCAGACGTCAGCGTCATTACGTCACACGTCAGCGCCATACGTCAGACGTCAGCGTTACGCACTTCCACAGTAAACAGGAAGTAGCGTTTGAAAACAGACATCTCGGCAAAATGGAGAGAATATTTCAGGTATGTGTTGCTATCGGGCAAGTTGTATTTATTCTGTCATGCCAACTAGTTTTAGCGATGTTACATGTTGTCCGGAGCGGAAACAGCTGATCAGTCACGTGACGTGAATGTTCGCTGCGGCAGAACTGAGTCGGCTAATCTGTTTCCATCTGTCGTTTAGCCGACTCAGCTCTGAATCGACTCCCCAAAAACTACCTCAAGCGAGCGTATAAACTTTAGAGCGACTTAGAGGAAGTTAACTCGAATTATGCCGTTTCCATTTAGCTTTTCTGATGCGATGCTTCATAATGCGCACCTAGAAACCTTGATGGAAACACGACTAATGTGACTTATCTGTCTAAATAAAGGTTGAATGAATAAACATTCCCTAAAAAATTAAATGTAGCCAAAAAAGTTATGTAATGGAACAGTATGAAATACCTAAAGATGAAAAGGAGCAACAATGTAGCTAAAAACAGGCAAAGGATAATAAAAGGATGGTTAAATGTATCAAATTAGGATATCATTAAGAGATACAAAAAGCTAGCTGAAACAACCAGAAGGCTAGCCAGAAGCTAAAAGCAACTAAAGACTTGCTAAAAACTAAACGTAGGAAAAAAATAAATAAAAAAGTGTAGTAAAGGAAACCGTAGCAGAAGGCTACCTCAAATCTAAAAGTACGTAGACACTAGCTAAAGGCAAAAGGCAGCAATAAGCTAGCTAGAAGCTAAACACAGAAAACGCCTAATTAAAAGCTATACTTGACAAAAGGCCAACTAAAATCTAAAATGACCAAATCAGCTAAAAGCTAATAGAAACAAAAGGCTAGCAAAAACTACCAGAAGGCTAGCTAGAAGCTAAAAGTAGCAGAAACAAAAAAACAATAAGCTGAGGGACAGTTCAACAAAAACAATGTTTTAAAGACTTAAAGAAATTGTGTATTTTTATGGAGAAGATATTTGTAAATAATGTTTTGAAAAGTATAAATGTTATAAAAACCACAAGTCATAGCAGCCATCTCCTGAATGAGCCGAACGTTTTGGCATATACAAAAAGAGGAAAACAATATTATGAACGCTGGTTTGACATGAACATCAACCTTCTTCTTGTATTTTTTAAAATGTCTTTTCATTAGATTAAACACTGCTCATTTAGACGTTGCAATGTGTCAGAAGACGAGCTTCGCCCTCAGAGGGGAAAGGTCAGACAGAAAGAGGAGAGAAATCCCCT
This sequence comes from Garcialebias charrua, assembly GCA_038048925.1. NCBI lineage: Eukaryota > Metazoa > Chordata > Actinopteri > Cyprinodontiformes > Rivulidae > Garcialebias > Garcialebias charrua. Next base: position 18,322 of record JBBPBX010041194.1, read on the forward strand.
CCGTCAGACGCAAGTCCAGACCATTTCTGTCGTTTATCATCACCCTCTAATATCTGCTGCTGTGAGAGTCTGTGGGGGAGGAACACGTAACAGATCTCATCTGAGCACACGATAAAAACACTTGTGTCAAAATATTACACAGCCTGCCTCAGCTGGGGGGGAGTTTACAGGTGTGTAATAATCAGATGCTGCACTTTCAGGTTCCTCACCAACTCTCCAGATTGTTAAAGGTTAGAAAACGACTAAAGCAGCAGGAGAACATTCTGACCTTGATGTGTCTGTTCATGGCGGTGGACTGTGCAGCCCTGATCAGACCCTCCAGCTCAGCACCGCTGTAGTTCTTCGTCTCCACGGCGAGCTCCTTGATGTCCACGTCGCCCGACAGCAGGTTGTGTTGGCGCATCTTGGCCGTGTGGATGTTGAGGATCTGAATGCGCCCCTTTTCATCCGGTAACCCTGAAGAAAGAACGGCAAAAAAAATTGTACGTTATTTTACCAAACTCAACTTCACTGTCGGCAAGAAAAAAGGTTTTAAGATCAACCCTGTGGCTTCTGAAAAAGGCTCAATGGCTGAAAGTAAAAAAAATGTCAGTGGCTAAAATCTAAAATTTGCCAAACCACAACTAAAAGCTAATCGTTGTAAAACTGTAGATAAAAGCTAAAATTTGGAAACTGCCTTCATAATATTAAAACCCGCAACATCGTAGGTATAAGCTAAATGGAGCAAAACCTCACATAAAAACTTAAATTAGCTGAACTGTAGCAAAAAACTTAAATTTTGCTAAAAGGTAGTTGTAGCAAAATGGTCAATAAAAGTTAAAATGAGCAAAAACATTAAAAAAAGCTTCAATTAGCAAAAGCATGGGTAAAAACTAGACTTGGCATAACTGTAGCCCAATGTAGCTAAACAGTAGCTAAAAGCTAAATGCAGCATATAATATAATAATAATAATAAGCTTTATTTGTATAGCACCTTCCTACAATGCCTTGCATTGACCAAGGTGCTTAACAGGATAAAAAGATGAATAAACTGGAACAATAAATCAATGAAAATAGAATAAGAAACAACAGCAATAAAAGAAGCAATGGAAATAAAAAATGCTACATACTAAAATAACACAAGTAATAAAAGTTACACGCTGAAAGCTTTTTTGAACAAGTGGAAATAAAAAGGCAATGGAAATTAAAAAATGTTACATATTAAAATACCAGAAGTAATAAAAGTTACACACTGGAAGCTTATTTGAGCAAGTGGAAATAAAAAGGCAATGGAAATAAAAAATGCTACATACTAAACTACCAAAAGTAATAAAAGTTACACACTGAAAGCTTTTTTACACACTGAAAGCTTTTTTGAACAAGTGGGTCTTCAGTCTGGTTTTGAACAGAGTCAGATCAGAGGTGGCACGCAGCTCAAGCATGACTAACTAAAAGCTAAATATAGCAAAGCAGGAACTAAAAACTAATTGAAGTCAAACTGTTGTTAAAGGCTAAAAATTGCATAACTGTAGTTAAAAGCCACAATTACCGGTAGTACGGTAATACTGTAGCTATAGGCTAATCGTAGCAAAACTGTCAAAAGCTTGAATTAGCAGAAACAAAAGCTTCAATTAGCAAATGCATGGGTAAAAACTAGACTTAGCTAAACAGTAGCTAAAAGCTAAATGCAGCATGACTAAAAGCTAATTAAAGTAAATTTGTTATTAAGGCTAAAATTAGCATAACTGTAGCTATAAGTTAATTGTAGCAAAACTGCCAAGCTAAGCTTAAATTAGCAAAAACAAATAAAAGCATCAATCAGCAAAGGCATGGGTAAAAACTAGACTTAAAAGCTTAACATAGCTAAAAAGTTGCTAAAAGCTAAATGCATCATGACTAACTAAAAGCTAACTGAAGTCAAACTGTGGTTAAATGCTAAAATTAGCATAACTGTAGTTAAAAGCCATCATTAGCAATACTGTAGCTATGAGCTAATTGTAGCAAAACTGTCAAAAAAAGCTTGCAAAAACAAATAAAAGTTTCAATTAGCAAAAGCTTGGATAAAAACTAGATTTAGCTAAACAGTAGCTAAAAGCTAAATGCAGCATGACTAAAAGGTGAAGTAAAATTGTTGCTAAAGGCTAAAATTAGCGCAACTGTAGTTAAAAGCCATAATTAGCAATACTGTAGCTATAAGCTAAATGTAGCAAAGTCATATCTATAAGCTAATTGTAGCAAAACAGTCAACAGAAGTTTAAATTAGCAAAAATGTTTTTAAAAAATTACACGAATTTAAGTAAAAGCTACAATTAGTAAAACTGTAGGAAAATAATGTCAGCAAGTTGTAACTAGAAGCTAAATTTGGCTAAATCGTAGCTAAAAACTGAAATGATCATAACAGCTAAAATTTGCAGATTGTAGCTAAAAATTGAAAAAAGCATAAGACGACAAAAATAAACTACGCTAAAGTAGATGTCAGAAAATAAGTTTTTTGAAGAAATTGACAAGCTATGTGCATTTTTATATGAATCTTTGAAAACAAAATTATATTTCAAAAGTTACAAATACTAAAACCCACAGCATCGAGCTGAACATTTGGATCTTTTTTTTTTTTTAAAGCACAGAATATGCAGAAGCAGTTTGATCACAAATAAACTTCATAAACGCTTTTGCAAGATTAAGATTTGACCAGCAAGAACAAAAGGCTGGTCCTCGAACTTTTTAGTTTTTCAAGCGTGCCGACAGCCGAGGGAGGGCCTTCTGCGCTTCAGACTGGAATTTAACTGTTAATGTCTGAAAACAGCAACAGATGAAACAGTTCTTTTTTTTCTTTAAAGCTAAACTCAAAACACTCGTTTGTAACCGAAGCAAAAGTACCTCCATCCAACAACGTGCTTACATTACCTTGGATTAGAATTTTCAAATAATTACTTTAGCTCGTCGTGTTATCGTTTATTTGAGATGAATCTTCATTCCAGCTCACTGACATCAACCGCTTGGATTAAAGAGTGTTGTTCTTACCGATCTCCATCTTCACCTCCAGCCTTCCTGGCCTCAGCAAGGCCTCATCGATCAGGTCAGGCCTGTTGGTCATGCCTGAAGGAGAGCAGAGGTAGCAGAACGACGAAGAGGATGAACGGCGGCGATGAGGTGAAGAGCAGATGTTCAGATTTATGCCACTTTATATAAACCCAGACTGAATGTGCGTGTTTTCACCGATGACCAGGATGTTGTTGAGCTGCTCCACTCCATCTATCTTGGACAGCAGCTGGTTGACCACGGTGTCGTGGACGCCGGTGCTGCCCGTCATGCTGCCGCGCTGCTTGCAGATGGCGTCGATCTCGTCTAATATGATGATGTGCAGGCCGCTGTTGGCACCGAGCTGCACGCCGCCGCAGACACAAGAGGAGGAAGAGTGTGAACGAGCCGTTAGCTTAGAACATCTGCAGCCACGAGCAGGGAGGTCTTCACCCGGCGAGGCCAAAAACACAACGCTTACATCAAAACCACGATTTAAAAAGTGCTAATGGTCGTGTGGAGAAGTTTCAGACGCACTGCAAAGACACAACGATCGACAAAAATAAGTAGTGGAAAGAGTCTCTCATTACTGAAGACCGGAGGTCTGCAACCTTTTTGACCAAAGAGCCATTTCTGCTCCTTCACTCATTAAATAAAAAAAGAGCCAGTAGCCATGAAACCTGCGACAACTGTCATGGGCCACGTTGAGTTAGCCGGAGGTTTTTATTTCTGACCAGTAGGGGTGACATTTTAAAACTAATAATAATTTAAACATTAATTCATAATTTTACTCTTTGGGGCAAAAAAAATAAGTCTATGATGTAAAGAAGTAAAAACTTCTAGTTTCTACCTTTAGATGAAAATTAGGGATGCACGATATTGGATTTTTGGCCGATATGCTAAAATTTAATTGACTGATAACCGATACTAATACAGGTAGTCCTCGACGTACGACGGCCTCGACTTACGACGTTTCGGGGTTACGTCATGCATCTCATTTAAAAAATAAATAAAATAAAAAATAAATAAATAAAAAATAAAATTATTTTCAAAAATTTTCATTTTGAAAGCCGAGTTCCGACTTCCTTGCGGTTTTGACGGCGCAGAAGCAATAGCTTGACAGCGGAAAAACACAGAAAGACCCGCTCTGGAGCTTCACGGCAGAATCGGCAAAGCAGTGAACAGTACAGGTGGAGATTAAACGCACTGGACAGAGGTTGACGGTGGTTTTACAATGGAATACGGCAGATGGACCGAGTGGTTTTACGTCGTAGGCTCCCGTACATCAAGCTACTGTAGTTAGCCAGCTAGCTCCCTTTATGTGAATGGAGCCTGCTAGGTAGGAGGGAGACGATTCAACTTGCTCCTTTGTTTTCAAAATCTGTGTTAAGATAGGCTAAGTGCTTGGTAACTGTACAGTACTGTACATTTATTTTTTTAAATGTATTTATTATGTATGTACAGGTATTTTCCGACTTGCGTCGAAATTCGAGTTACAACGGAGCGTAGGAAGGGAACTCCGTCGTAAGTCGAGGACTACCTGTACCAATATTTTTTTCCCCTAGATCTACTTACAGAGACTACACAGTTTTCTCTGCTGTGGAATTAAAATACTACATTATTCTACATGGTCTTTGTCAGATTGGCCTGCTACCAACGCAGATGCCAAAAAGAGGCTGAAAATGATGTACCGGTAACACTATATATATATAAACAGTGCCTTTTATATTGGTGAGTTATTTTGATGGAATGGCCAATGTCTGATATTTAACTTTATCGCCAATATCGACCGATACCGATACCATGCCGATAATATTGTGCATCCCTAATGAAAATGAAAACAGTGAACTCTGCAGGCCTATGTGGTCTTTTCTGTGAGAAGGAATCAAGTCTCCCACTTTGAGGTATTAAAGCAAAAAATAAGTGTTGCTCAAACATTTACAGAAAACTGACAAAAAACAACCAAAACCAGAACAATTAAATTTCCATCGAGTTTTGGTCAAAGCTCCAAAGCTGTTTCTGTAAATAAACAAACACTCGCCAACTACTGGTCACAAGTTTCGTTTACTTTTTTTTTTTTATGGACACGTGACCCATGAATATAGGGGAAAAAAATCTGATTACCGGTAGTTCCAATAAAAGTCTTCAGTTTCTTTGTGAGCTTACAGTCATTTAGTTAAAGGTTGTTTTTGTTTTGTTGATTTAACTTCTACCTTTTAATTTGTGCCGTTTTGATTTGACTCCAACAGAAAATACAGAAAACTGTGACTTGTATCAATGGCTCAAAAAAATAATCCTAACACACTCACTGGGGGTCCAGAGAAGAGCAACAGAAATAATTAATAACAAAACAATTATATTAATAATAATTAATAATTAGTAAATTTCCCTATGGGATTAATAAAGTATTTTTGAATTGAATAAAATTTACTTTAAAAGTGATCGCCAATCTCAACCGTTACTGAAAAATAAAAACAGTGGCCATAAATGTTTAAAAGACTACCATATTTTTTTAGCTGTAAAAGTTGCGGGTTTTTATTTTTTTAAATTTTATTTACAGAATTTGCATGTCCTGCGACTTAGACGCCGAATCGACTTATTTATGATTTTATTCCCATATTTATAAACCAAATTTTGGCTGAGATATGACCGTTTTCATTCATTCTGACTGAAAATATTGAACACTACCATTTTCAGCCGCTAGATGGCACGTAATAGGTAAAAGTGGATATTAATGACACAATTGGCTTGCCATAGCCTGGCACTCTCGTCTGCCTGTAGCAACCGAATCAGCTTAATTTCACTGCACCGCCCTGGCGAAATGCAGCTGATTTGATTGTCATAGTGCATTTAGTAAGTAAAAGTTCAACTGAGACACATCTTTACTATGATTTCAAGCAAACAATTGTTTTTAAGTGATAATCTTGTTAAATTCTTAAAGTCTTCACGTGCACGCTCCCGTGGCCGCCGTTTGGCAGCCCATCGGTTTTTGGCACAACACCGGCCCACATTTCCAAGTTCTCAGCGTGACATAATAGATGCAACATATAAAGCAAAGCACCGTATTTATGGATTTTTCCACTTTATTAGACATATTTGGACTGATGCGACTTATGGGGCGGTGGAACGTGTACGGTGGAAAATACGGTATTGAAAGTTTAGCAAGACTTTTTGTTAAATGGCGTATTTTGAGCAAAAATCAGGGCCACAAGTCATTATCTTTCCATCTTTAGAGTCGTCAGCTCTGACGTAGCATTTAATGCAGGTGTGTGTCTGTGTGTGTGTGAGGCCTAATAAAAGGTCAAGGAGAGCCCAGCCCCTCATTAGGTGGTGCAGAGTGAGGCCTGACGCTCGTGTCGCCTTGTTTAAACAACATTCTGCTGCTGTTTCATCTCGTCGCTTCACAAACACACTGCAGAACTTTAAAAAGTTATTACAGCTGCATCTGGATAAAGGGCAGATCTCTCCACTACAGAGGACATTACCCCCCTCCCCCCACTCTTAGATGAAATATTGATCATTCTCATGAAGAATGTGGAAGATGGTCGTGAATACAGTACATTTAGTGACAGCTCCATTACAGTAGTTTTTTCATCAGCTGCATCTCTGTTCTGTGTTGAACTCATCTCACCCTCTTCTGCTCCTCTTCTGCGTCGGCGAACAGCTTCCTGATGTTGGCCTCCGACTCGCCCACGTACTTGTTGAGAATCTCGGGGCCGTTGACGATCTTGGGCTCCCGGGCCTGCAGCATTTTGCCAATCTGTCGCGCCATGAGGGTTTTACCACAGCCCGGAGGTCCAAACAGCAGGATTCCCTTCACGTGCTTACAGCCTGGAGACACACACACAGTGAAGATAACGCAACACGACAACGCACAATGACAACACACACAATGATACACAATGAAAATACACAACACACAATGATAACACATAATGATACACAATGAAAATACACAACACACAATGATAACGTATCATGATAATGCACCATGACAATGCACAACGACAACACACAATGACAACACACACAATGAAAACACACAATGAAAACACATAATGATAACACTAAAACACAATGAAAACACACAATGATAACACACATAATGATAACACACTTAACACACAATGAAAACACACAATGATAACACACATAATGATAACACACAATGATAAAACAATGATAACACACGACGACAACGCACAATGAAAACACACAACACACAATTATAACACACAATGATGACACACAATGATAGCACAATGAAAACACACAACACACAATGATGACACACAATGATAAAACACAATAACACACAATGATAACACACAATGATAAAACATAATGATAACACACAATAACACACAATGATAACACACAATGATAACACACAATGATAACACACAATGATAACATAAATAAATGCTTAAAATACAGTGAATTTTAAGAATGTATTTGTTAAATTTGAGGATTATGGTCTACAGCAGGGGTCACCAACACGGTGCCCGCGGGCACCCGGGTGCCCTCAAGGACAATTTGAGGTGCCCCTGGACCTGTTCTAAAAATAGCACAACTCACTACTAAGCTGCATTTAAAATTTCATTTTATTCAGTTGTTATTCTTTTTTTGTATTTATATACTGTATACATTTTAAAATGTCTATCTTAAAATATGTTCTTAAAAATACGTTTACTATACATTTTTTTCAATTCACGCTTTGTTATTTCAGAAGAGTTTATCAAACTGGTGCCCTTTGTATGACTCCGTACCCACGAAGTAGCTCTCAGTTTCAAAAAGGTTGGTGACTCCTGGTCTACAGCTATCCCATGAATAAAAACAGCAATTTGATACACTGAAATAGAATATAATTTTTTTAAAATATTTATTGGGAAATTTACGTGTTAGAACAAAGAAAAAAGTTTTTGTTTATAAAATACAAACACTGACTTATGAACAAGAGCCCTTTTTATGTTTGTGGAAAATAAACAATAAACACGTATGCTAATAAATAAAATGAATAAAAAACAAAATATGTCACTTTGTTAAATAGTTATTTGTGATTTAAAAGACCTTCATTTAGGTCAACTTTTTAAATGTCAACGTTTTCAGAATGACTTTTGTAAAAAGCTTTATTATGACTTGTTATACATTAACCCATGATCCATGTGCTAAACTACAGTTTTAGGACCCACTCTCTTTACAATCTACATAGCTAATGTAGGTCACTGCATCCCTGATGCATCCTTACATTTCTATGCTGATGATACAGTTGTTTATTGCCGAGCTAAAACAGTAGCTAAGGCTTTCCAGTTACTGCAATCCGCTTTTGACATCATCCAGTCAGATTTGTTCCGTCTCAAACTTGTCCTAAATGCTGATAAAACAAAAGGGATGTTTTTTTCAAATAGGAAGGCGGTTCCAGCAGATCCTCCTCTGATTTTATCTTCAAATGGTGTCCCTATTGAGTTTGTTGATTCCTATAAATATCTGGGTATCCTGATCGATTCACATCTCTCTTTTAAACTCCACGTGGAAAACCTAGTGAAGAAACTGAAAGTTAAACTGGGTTTCTTTTTCAGAAACAGATCATGTCTATCACTGAATGTTAGGAAACGCCTTGTATCTGTGACTTTCCTTCCCTCCATTGATTACGGTGACATTCTCTACATGAATGCTCCTACAAGCACCCTGCGGATGTTGGATGTTGTCTATCATGGTGCACTAAGATTCATAACTGGTTGTGATTATCGTACCCACCACTGCACCCTGTATTCACTGGTTAACTGGACATCATTAACCTCACGCAGACTCTTCCACTGGTACATTTTCATCTTTAAATCACTTCTTGGTCTGCTGCCCTCATACATCTCCTCCTACATGTCTTTGCGTGAGTGCAGCTACAGTGTGCGCTCTCAGGACATGATTACCTGCAGTGTTCCGTCAGTGAGGACTGAACTTGGAAAAAGGGCCTTCTCCTACTCTGCTCCTGCTTCATGGAATATCTTACAAAAAGATCTGAAGCTCTCGAACTTGACTTCTCTAAATGGTTTTCAGAATCTGTTGGAATCCTGGCAAAAACCAATGCAGATTTGTTCCTGTCTTTGATTTTATACATTTACCTTATAATGTTTTGCTAGTTTTTTGATACTTTGTTAAAAAAAAATATATATATATTTTTTTTTTCTCTCTTTTGTTTTCTATTGTTTGTTTGTTTATTGTTTATTGTTTAAGGAAATTCTACCATTGCTGTTCATTGTTCTTTAGTTTTAGCAGGTCGCTTTCGTAAATGAGCCCATGAGGTTCAAAAGATTTACCTGACTAAATAAAGGTTGAATGAATGAATGAATTCAGCTTTTCTCCTCTCAGCAACCTCTAATGTGTTAAAATGCTCAAATGTGTTGGTGGGTTTCAGAAAATAATTCACACAATCTGGAATTATTTTTTTTTAGGTCGAATTATTTATTTTTTCTGGTCGAAGCAGCAGCTTTTTTCCTTTCCTCCCTAACTTTTCCTCAGCCTGTGTGGCACTTTTGTCTTGTCTGCAGTTCCTCAGCACTCATCTCTCAAACGCAAATTGATTATGGATCTGGTTTCGTGGACGATGAGCTCTATTGACAAGATTTTTTTCAACAAAGCGACAAGGTTCGGGAGAACCAGCTTGTCCTTCACAGATGCATTCTGGGGGATACATCATGGATTCCTGGGGTGAATGGAAGGTGATGTGTCTGTCAGTCTTATCTGTGGAGGATGTCGAAGATATGTATACAATTGGATTTATGATAGCAGGTGCTTTGCTTTTCGGCGTTTGTGGAGCACTGTTCTATCGGAAAATGAGGAAGACTTCAGCAGCGATTAATGCCATGTCGGAGCTCCCGAGTCAAAGTGAGAGTTTGATCTGTGCTGTGACCTCAATGAATCAGCTGCTTTACGAGCTGAACCGGAAGGTGGAGGTGATCTCTGAGAATCGCAGGCCACCCGCAGGGTTTGGGACTCGTCAACGCTGTGGTGGTCTCAATCTGGAAGAGGATTCATAGCTTGGATCAGTGGAAAGGTTCCCACAATTGGATCATATTGGATTTGGATCGTCCAGCTGGACTCAAGGCTGCAGAAAAGTAAACTGTCTGCCTGAAGTGAAAAATAATCATGCTTATCTCAAATCTGACTCCACAAACAGCCTTGGAGGGCTTACTATCAAATTTCTCCTGGGTCATGAGTAACTGAGGAAAAACACTGCATCTATCGCACACACCCCCACCCCCTCCCCGGAGAAATCTCTGTGAGCGCTTAATAGAGGTTCTGGCTGGTAACATCAACAGAACTGTGGCTGATCTGAACAAGGCTTATGGACTAATCTCACCGCCTTGACCTCAAATGCATATGTGATTTGTCTTAACTTTGCTTGCTGGTAGAGTTTTTTGATGTCTCATATAGTGTCCTAATAGACAAGATGTGAAAGATATTTTTTGTAAGACCACTACCCTCATGGTTTTTCTCCTTTTTCATATCTAAGATTATCATTCTGATAAGGGATGAGAGGGCCGCACAGATTAACTGCTGCAGCTTCACACACTAGTCCCCCTTCAGGATGACTGTGCATACATGCTCACGTTGTACCTGGTGCAATGTCAATAAAGATATTCTGATTCTGATTAAACAAACAAA
>JBBPBX010041195.1:8354-26593 GCA_038048925.1 Garcialebias charrua
CTAATATGGCAGGTTGCAGATCTCCTCTCTCTATGGTCATTTTTAAAGGAGCTGTTTTGTAAACAATCGATCTTTTTGGTAACTTAAGCCTGGTTTATACTTCTTGTCGCACGTCTTTTACCCCCGTTGAGTGCCCAGCGATGACATAATTGCGTGTGTGTCACCGACTGCATTTGAGTGTTTATACTTTGAAAAGACTGGGGGATACATTATAATGATCCCTCCCTCTTCCCTCCCAATGCGTACGTCACGCGCACTCCCACCGGACCGCCTCGGCGAGTTTCTCTTCAAAACTATCCATGTCAAAGCAAAAACAAAAACCGGCTTCTGGAAAGCCGTTTTCGCACTGCACAGCCCTCCCCTGAATGAAATTCAGCTCGCGCTGAAAGGCGGAAATGCTCTGATGGGTGCGCGCTTCGTGTTATTTATAAGCTGATTTGTAATCAGTTGTTAACAAAAATTTAACTCAGAAACACTAATATATATATTCAGCTAACACATATTTTTTTTGGCGTTTCTGTAGTTATATTTTAATGAAATTCAGCTCGCGCTGAAAGACGCAAACAAAAAACGCCCACAAACTTTGAACCAATCACACGCTCCGAGCCGCATCCTCCGCGTTCGAGAGTTCTGACAGGGGGCCATGTACAAGACAAGCTGTCACCGGGGGATCGCAGCAGGAGTGCAGACGGAAGTTGCACAACTTTTTTTCACTCAACGGGGGGTAAAAGGCGTAAGACAAGAAGTATAAACCAGGCTTTATCGTCATCATCCACTCAGAGTGCTTCTGGATCTGAAGCCACACTGAGCTGACTCTAAGTGCTGTGGAGGATTCAGGTGAACCAGTTCAGAAATGCAAAATATTTCTGTAATCTCACCTGTAAAAAAACAAATGTTGATTCAACCTGTTCATCCAGTGTGCCACCTCTGAAGAGCCTAGCCAGTAAAAGTGCAAACAGTCAGATCTTTTTATTTTATTTTATTTTTTTATACAGAGACACGTTGCAGGAAGCAGACAAATATTTTATTTCTCCTGATGTTTCCTGGAGCGGCATGGACTGAAGACTGAAACTAGAGAAGATAGAAATTCTGCTAAAACACAGTGAATCCTCAACGCTGAAGAAGCTGAAACTGAACTGTTAGAGCTGAAAACAACAAGCTTAAAGTACTGTACCAAACTGCTAAAGGTAGCAAAAGGCCAGGCAAAAGTTCAAAGCAATGTAAAACAAATATAGAGGCGGTTTACTGAAGCAAAGAGAGCAACGTTCTTGAAGGAATTAAAGAGACCTCAATATAGTTCTACAGGGAAAATGCTTTAAAAAAATTTAAATAGGAAATGTTTTTGAAAGAATAAAAGTTACAAAAACAAAAAAGTCATAGCAGCCATCTTCTGGTTGAAAATGGTAAATGGAGCTTACTTATACAGTGCCTTCCAGCCCCCTATGAGGGGCCCCAAAGCGCTTTACAGCACCAGCCATCACCCATTCATACACACATTCATACACCGGTAGCGGTGAGATAAATTTTTTGACAGATGAACGTCTAAAACCGCTCAAAGTATACGTAATTCGTAAATAAAATAAAAATAAAAACACAAACACACGTTCTTGTAAACGTACTTTGCGAGGACTTTGCATCGACTTCCATTCATTTTCTATGGCCTAACCCTGACCCTTACCCTAATCCTAACAATTACTGGTACATGCCTAACCTTAACCCATCCGCAATTCACACCTTAGTCCTAAACCTAACCCCTAACCCCCCAATGAGACTTATCCTTATGGGGACCTGGCTTTGGTCCCCATAAAGAGCCACAACGCATGATTTTTTTGTAAAATTGGTCCCCACAGGGTAACCTGAAACAAAAATGCACTCACGTACGCACGCATGCACACACACACAAAGAAGAAACAAACAAGAAACCACAATGTGATCAGGTTTCCAAACTCCAGACAAATAGAAAATAAAACGGTTGTACCCTCAGATGGAAACTGATCCAACTGAGCAACTGAACAAACACAGAACCCATAGCTCGGTTCTGCTCAGGTTCTGTGAGCTGAAGTTTATCAGAAAAAAAGCTTCAAAGTGGCTCTTTTTTCATTTCAACAAAACCTCGAGTTAACTTTTACCCATCACTTTTGGCTGCGTGTGATGGAAACAGAATGTCTGTTAGTACAATATCTCTCCAACGACTTGAGAGATTTGATTAAATCAGAATGTACATCTGCAATTGTGTCAATTAATTAACCTTTGGAGCCAACCAAATTCAAGATGGATGTTACAGCCAAATGAACTCACAAACATAAAAATGACATTAACCAAGTCTGAGGGTTAAAGGCTCGCATTAGATCTTTGTTTGACATGTTGCCTTTATTTGGAGGCAACTTTATATGTGAACTGGACAGATTTGAAAGAAACCTCTGGAAAATAATCAGTGAAATAATAATCGCATAATAAAAAAAACAAATAATCAGTGAAAGAGTGTCTATGATTAACTAAAGTTTGAAGTCCAAGTCATAAAACCTGCCACAGCTAATCAACATTAGCCAATATGATTGGATTTTATTATGCTTTGTTCAAATCCACCCAACAGTTCATGAGATTATTTTGACAAACCCACACTCATGCGTTGCTGACTTACCGGTTGTTTTTAACTTCAGTTGATGGATTAAAGCAAAAAGAAAAGCTCCTTTGCTCTCCCCAGTTCAGGTTACGGTATTTCTGCCTGTCCTAGTCAAAAAAGGCGTTCAATACACCAGCATATTGCCTGTCCTAGCTTTCCATTTGTTTGATACTCACACTTCCTCTTGTTTGCCTCCTCCTCTCCACTCCCAGATGTAAAAGTCCTTGGCTGAAGCAGGATTTAAATATTGTCTCCGACTGCCCTGCCCTAAAACGTTCCAGCGTGAAAGAAAGAACATATGTTGATAGGGTGGAGTGCTGTAAAGTGGGAGGAACCATGAACATTTCTGTAGACGTGTTAAACAGTACTGATAGTGCACCCCCCACCCAAAACTTTAACATCCATCAACTTTCTTCTCTGAACAAAGGAAGGATACCAACATTTTGACTTATAAACCATAAAAGAAGTGTGAAGTTAGTGAGACATCACCCTGTAAGATGTGTCGGGACTCCTTAGATGTGTCCGCTTTGCTGATGTCACTACATTCTTTTGTTTGGGTGAAGATATGGAACAGATGTTGGAGTTGATGAAGAAACAGATGTTGGAGTTGATGAAGATGGAGTTTGTTAAAATACAAAAAATAAAAAATACAAACTTGGTTTAAACTTAATAAATTATCATTAAACCTAGATAAAACAAATTACCGGTATATGATTTTTAGTAATAAAAAGAAAATTGTTGATGGGTGTTGAGATCTGTAGAGTGAGTGAGGTGAAGTTTTTGGGTGTTATCATTGATGACAAACTGACATGGAAACATCACATAAATTCTGTATAAAGGAAAATATCTAAATCTATTGCAGTACTGTACAACGTAAGGGACTTATTAAATGATAAAGCATTGTATTTGTTGTATAACACAATCATTGTTCCACACTTAATTTATTGTATTGATGTTTGGGGAAAAGCATGTAAAACTATTACGAAGCCTATTTTTGTTTTACAGAAAAGAGCTGTAAGAATTATGGCAAGAAAACATTACTGTCATCCATCCAAGTATCTTATTTTATCAAGTGAAGTTATTGAAGTTCCATGATTTGGTAGAATACAATATTTTATCAGTTATGTACAGAGCTCAGAACAACACATTGCCTTTAAACATTCAAATGCATTTTGTTAAAAGACAAAGTTGTTACAATCTTAAGGGGACAGATATATTTGTAAAACCACAGTACAGAACCAGTTTGAAGGGACGGTCTACCTCAATCCAGGGAATTGGATTGTGGAATGGTTTGGAGAATGATTGTAAAAAAAGCAAAGTCAATGTTTATGTTTAAGAAAATGATCAAAAACGAATTGTTAAAAAAAATGAAGTAGTTTAATGTGTAATGTATTTGAATTAGAAATTAGGATGAGTTATTCATTTTTGTTCCGTTACTTATAGATAATTATTGTTTGAATTAATTGTTTTAAAAAGGGGCAGATATAATAAGATTTTTTTCTTCCTTCTGCTCCCTTTCATTGTATTCAAAGTATTTTGTTTTCATATGTAATTGTTTTGTATTTTACTCTAAAATGAATAAATTCATAAATAAAATGAATAAAAAAATAAGATGAACGCTCTTTGGTAAAACCTTGGCATTTCTCCATCTGCTCCTTCCTGATGTTACATTGTCTTGGGATTACTATGTCTATACCCACTGCCTTCTTCTGTAACTTGTTGACCACCCTAATGTCTGGTTGGTTAGCAATCACCTGCCTCACTTTGACTGTGAGACCTCCAGTCCACAGATGTTCCTGTATACTAAAGTGTACAGGAACATCTGTGGACTGTGAGACCTCCAGTCCACAGATGTTCCTGTACACTGGTCCAGACTCAGGGGCATCCTTGCACAGCCTGCATCTTGGGTCTTGTCTGATATGGTAGACCCTGGCCTCTATTGCTCTTGTGCTGAGGTTCTGCTCTTGTGCTGCCATGATTAGTGCCTCTGTGCTGTTCTTCAGTCCAGCCCTTTCTGGCCACTGGCAGGATTTGTTGATATCAACCACTTCCTCAATCTGATGGTGGTACATGCCTTGCCTTTGGTTTCTGCTGCTGCCTGAGACATTCACTCATCACTTCATCATTGGTGGCTGTCCTTGTATACTTCAGGATCTAAGTTGTTTCATTCTGTATGGTGGCTCTGAAGCTCATTAGACCTCTGCCTCCTTCCATTATCTTAATATATACCATAGTGTCAGGGTTCTGGACTTGGGGTGTAACCTTCCATGCATTGTGAGGAGCCTTCGAGTCTTGATGTCAAGTGGCTTCTATCTTCTTCTTTGACCATGTTGTTTACCAGCTGTATCTGAAGACTGGCACTGTAAAGGTTCTGTAAAATGGATCTGTATTTGGTGCAGTAACTGTTGCACTGCTGCAGCAGTGATCAGAGATCAGCTCAGCCGAGATTCCAGAGATCAGCAAAGATCACAAAAAATCTTCTTTTTTTTGGTGAATGAAAACGCTTTCTTACACAATAATGTGAAAACAGACATGTTTCATGGAGTGTCGTTCCCTCCGTCATGTATCTTCTGACTGCTGCTTCAGTAAACTTAATTATTCCCTTCCTGAGGAAATTAAGTCATGTGTAAAATTATACAAATCAACGAAAGCACTTATGTTGGGCATGTTTTCTCACAATGCACTCATACATGCCCATGCACACGTATAATCAAACAATTACCGGTACATTCTTCAGCTTGTCAGGGACGTTTTCACCAAACTGGTTTCAGTCCTTCTCCACAAAGCATTCCTGCTCAGCATCAGTTCATCTGTTTCATCTCCCAAACATGAGCAAATCGAAAATGATTGTTACGTTCACCTGCGTTCCTTTCTCACCCAGCAAACTGGTAAACTCCTTCCTTTCAGAGATATTAGATGTCTGACCTCTGGGGGGAAGGGAGTACTAAAGTATCTACTTAAATATAAAGTACACAGTTTTTATCAATGAAACATTGGTGGAGTGTTTTGTTAAGGTCCAACAGTTTAGTTTAAAGAGCTCTCTATCAGAACTCCTCTGTTGGTGTTGTTTTCAGATTATTTTGTTTATTTCTGTTATCTTTAAAGACTCATCATGGCTGAGCTGATTGAATCAGAGAGGATCTACGTGGAAGAACTGCAAAGCATCATGGAGGTACAGTATCCAGTCTTGACGTGTGGAGAAGATATGGGCTCATTTGTCACCATCATGTAAAGTAAAGAAAAACTCACAAAGGTCACCAAAATAACTTGAAACTGGCTAAAGTAATAATCAGACAATTACTATGCTGAAAATCATTTTCAGGGAAGGGTAGGACATTGTTTTTCTTGTTTTACTTTAAAAACAGGAATTACCTCCCCTCCTCCCCCATTTCTGCTTTCTGTTTCATCTGGTTCCTCAGGGCTACTTTGCTGAGCTGAGTAACTTGGAAAGGAGTCATCATATCCCCCCATCATTGGAGAACAAGAAGGATGTGCTGTTTGGCAATCTGCCAGAGATTTATGATTTTCACAACAAGTAAGATTTTATTTGCATAAATAGTTATTTAATATGTAAAATTCAAGTTAAATGTTTGTTTAAACTCCTCCCATCATCTGACAGATTTTTTAGGACAGGTCTTAATGTAAAGTTAGGGTTTTAATAGTTGCAATTTTTATACCTTTGCAGCACTTTGAAAACTGCCAATTTTCTGGAGATTTTAGAGAGTGATCACCGTCAGAAGGTTCCTTAAACAAAGCTGCTAACAAACTTTTAAATCAGTGATAAAACTGTTTTTTAAACACATTTAATTGAAAATTTTTAAAGCTAATTCTGGTACATATGTTTGATGTGAAGCTGTGCACACAGAGCAGCTACAGTTATCTACCAATTTTGTTTAAAAACTGCAACTGCGTTCTGAAAAGCAACCCCAACATACTTGCAGATGCAAAATAATAAAGAAATAAAAGTTTGTATCTTAAAAAAGGAAAACCTACAGTGATCACTGAATTTATCTGACAAAATTATTAAAAATAAAAAAGTTACCGTACTAAAATTAAATAAATATAAATCAGTCATTGCTTTTGAATTTTGGTTTACCTAAAATATTTGTTAAAAATGAAACTGGCCTTAACAAAAAGCATGGTAAATGGTCTGTACTTATTTTGCGCATTTCTATCTTGTGAAAATACAAAGCGCTTTACAACACAATCTGTGCCCCCATTTACACATTCATACAGCACTCTATTATATCCATACAAAGACTAATCAGAGCTTTATCACATGCATACACCGATGGGACACACATTGGAGGAAATGAGGGGTTCAGTGTTTTGTCCAGAGACACTTTAGCATATGACTGCTGGTGGAATCGAACCCCCAACTCTTGCATTGGAGGATGTCTGCTCTTATTAATCAGCCACAGCCACCACAGGATGATACCCGTAACTTAATATTTTGTGGCAACCACTGCAGTCAGGCAATTTCTGTGGATGAAAGACACATCTGTCCAACAAAGCTCCTCTTCAGTCTGATGTGGTCTACATCCCTCAAATGGGTCTCAATAATCAAAAGTATTGTGCACTACAATTTTGTAGATAGGTCAGGAATGTACTGTGTTTAACTGGATTAATAATAATAATAATAATAATAATAATAATAATAATAATAATAATAATAATAATAATAATAATAATAATGAATTTAATTTGTAACACACTTTTCATTAACAAAAATCTCAAAGTGCTAGAGGATATTTAGGATAGTAAAAATTAAACAAACAATCTAATATCCACTAATGCGAGCGGTCATTTCAAATACAATTTCTTTTTTTTTTGTTGGTATATAGTCCTATTAAGCTCAAATTCTGCATAGCTCTGAAAATATGGAGTAATTTATCCCTGAACCAATCAATCAATCAATAAATCAAAAAGACCCCCCTCCCCCCTTTTCTCCTGGCAGAAGCATGACACCAACATGCATGATATGTCTTCCCACAATAAAACAAAACTGTAAGCTGTTATAACACAACCTGAGGGAGTGTGTAGGTAAGCTGTCCTGTATGAAAAGATACAATATTTTTTTTAACAGAAAATATGTCAGAAACCAAAGAACCAAAAGACTGTAGCCAGAGACAAGCTCAGCACACAGCTGAGGTTTTGTGATTGAAGTATAGAGCTCAGCCACAGCCACACAGACTAACACAAGGAACTCCCAGTTTCCAGAACCTATCTTCTTTAGTTTAAAGTTGACAAATTCAGCATCTTCTGTTGGATAAATTACTCATCCTTTCATCATCTCTTTACTCAAGCATCCATAACCTTTATCTCAATTCCCCTGACATCTTCAAAAATTCCTAGGTTTGGCCATTTAACATAGGATTGTGTGGAGGGAACTGAATTCAACGTTAACACAGCCAAGGAGCTCCTTTAAAAAAAAAAAAAAAGATAAGGGCCTCCCTCGGTCCACAGTCAATGTGAAGTCAGAAAAATTGTACACATTTGTTTTCTGTTGGATAACAGGTTAAAGCCTTTACATCATGATAACACTCCTGATTCAACACATAGTGTGAACTTTGTCCAGGCCTGGTTTCTCATAGAGCACATCACAAATTCTAAAGACATGTTGCCATAAACTGTAGGGTGTGGACTTTCTGAGCACTCCTACAGGCTGCGAGTTAAATATTAGTCAAACTAAGGTGTGCCTCCAAGTCTTCATCATTCTCACTCAAACTGTCTAATATAGCTTTGCCATATTAGCTTATAAGCTAGTTAGCTGATCACTAAACTCATTAATATGTCAAGTTCATAAATAATTTAGTTTTAACAAGCAACTTATTCTTTGAGTGGTTTTAAAGCAGTTGCCACTTCCTTCTTAAGGAACTTTGAGATTATTGACTCAAGTTTGGTGTTATTTGGTGTCCATTTTCTGTCATGGTAAAACATGGTAACATCTTTTCTTTAGCATTCAGCTTCTGAGTCAACCTCCCTAAAGTTGCCTAGCGCAACTTTTCACCCTTGACATTTATCCAAATATAGCTCTGAAGACATCAAGGTACCGGTACTGATATCTAAAAAAAAGCGCCCTGTGCTCCAGCATCAACATGTGGCATGGAGGCTGCACAGTTGCAGAGAGGAAAGCTCTACAGAGAGTGGTGAAGGCTGCACAGAGGTCTGTCGGAGTCAGTCTCCCCACCATCACAGACATTTACACCTCCAGATGCAGGAAAAGAGCCACCTGCATCATGAAAGACCTCACTCACCCAGCACACTCACTCTTTGCCCCACTCCCCTCAGGACGGAGGTTGAGGAGCATCAAATGTAGAACCACTAGACTGAGGAACAGCTTCTACCCTGAGGCTGTTAGACTCATGAATGAATAAATAAAAATAAAATAAAAATAAACACTGCAAAATATCACATCATGCTGATGCTGATCTGTTTTCTTGTTGCTGTGTTCATCTGTGTTCATCTGTGACCATCTGCTCATACAGACTCATGTTCGTGCTGCTGTTTATAATGATGTTTTTCCACTATATTAGGGCTTAGTGTATTACTAGTTGATGTTTTTCTTAGTTAATTCTAGATGTTATTACTGTTTTTCTCTTGCATTTGTTGTTGGATGTAACTGGGACCCCGTGTACATAATCTCGTTTTCATCACATGTACCACATGCGGTGCAAATGACAATAAAGACTCTCTGACTCTGACTCTGACTCTAAAAAAGCTAAGTCTCGTCCTCTGGACATTCAAAACAAAACAAAAAAGTAGAAACATTTCGGCTTTCGTCCGAAAGACTTCCTCAGTCTGAGATGCTGTATTCAGCTCAGTCTTATAAATAGCACCCTCTCACAGTGGATCAACCAATTTGCTGATGACAACCAAAACCAGCTGCTCACATACCATACCATACCACTTTATTTATAGAGCACTTTAAACAGCGACAAGGCTAACCAAAGTGCTGTACAAACAAACAAACAAACAAACAAACAACAGGCAACACACAACAATGAAGTACAGAAAAATAGACATAAGAACATCGCAGATCATAAATAAAACGACCAAACACAGATCAGCTGGTGTTGAAAGCGACAGAATAGAAATGGGATTTTAGATGGGATTTGAACACCAAGAGGGAGGGGGCCTGTCTGATGAGCAGGGGTAACTCGTTCCAGAGTCTTGGGCCTGCTACAGAGAAAGCCCTGTCACCTCTGTGTTTAGTCGAGTCCCTGGGACTGTCAAAAGTACCTGGTCCGCTGACCTCAGAGCACGTGGCGGGGCATATGGGTGTATCAAATCAGAGAGATAGGCGGGGGCAAGACTGTTCAGCGATTTGTAGACATAGAGGAGGGCATGTCCCACCGGGAAGAGACCCAGAGGAAGACCCAGGACACGCTGGAGGGACTATGTTTCTCGGCTGGCCTGGGAACGCCTTGGGATTCCCCCAGAGGAGCTGCTCCAAGTGGCTGGGGAGAGGGAAGTCTGGGCCTCCCTACTTAGGCTGCTACCCCCGCGACCCGACCCCGGATAAGCGGAAGAAAATGGATGGATGGATGGAGAGGAGAATTTTGAACTGGATACGAAGATGAACCGGTAGCCAGTGCAGGGAGGCCAAGACTGGTGTAATGTGTTCTCTTTTACCTGTACTAGTTAAAAATCAGGCTGCTGCATTCTGGACCAGTTGTAGTCTTGCAATGGTGGTCTGACTGATACCAAACAGGAGTGAATTGCAGTAATCAAGCCTAGATGAGAAGCTCGTGAGGAGTTATTGTGGATGTGTTAATTCTGCATGAATCAAATTCTAGTATTGTTTGTTTGTTGTACAGAGAATGGATTTAGAGGTATCTGTTCGGTGTCAGGGAGACACGGTGGCATAGTTGGTAGAGCTTCTGCCTCTCAGCGAGAAGTTCACCTGATCAAATTCCTGCCAGGCAGGCCATTCTGGGTGGCGTTTGCATGTTATCTCCATGCATGCATGGGTCTTCAGGTACTCCGGTTTCCTCCCACATACCAAAAACATGCATGTTAGGCTGACTGGTAACTCGAAATTGTCCCTAGGTGTGACTGAGAGAGTGAATGGTTGTTTGTCTCGTTTGTCTCCATGTGTCCCTGTGATGGACTTGCAACCTACCCAGGGTGTCCCCCGCCTCTCACACAGTGATGGCTGGACATGGGCACCAGTGACCCACGCGATCAGGAAAGAAAAAAGCAGGTAAAAGATAATGGATGGATGGATGGATGACTGTTCGGTGTCATTTAAACAAGACAAAGTATAACCATTGGGTCAAGTTCTTCAATTTCTTTTACAGTTTTTAACTCTACATGTTAATATGGTGAACAAATATAGATGTAAATTTTTACACTAACTGGACAGCAGGAATATTTTTTTGTTGAATCTATTCATGCAGAAAACATACAAAAAACATTTGTTGAACATCTTTACTTGCAGGACATTTCTTATGGAGCTGGAGAACTGTGCAGAGAACCCCGAGCTGGTGGGAACCTGCTTTCTGAGAAGGGTCAGTAAGTTAAAAACTGTAAACCCTATAACTGAAGATCCTATATGCAGACAGTGATATATTGACCACAAATACCTCCCACCCACCACTAAATGACTGCAGTGAAAAAAAATAAAAAGGTGTAAAAATAATAATAATGATATTGTTGCCATCACACCAAAATGTTTCTTTTTGTTGAAGAAATGTTACGTTAACTAAAACTATGGTATATCTCTGAATCATATGCAATTTTTATGCAGCACTTATGTCACATAGCGTTGTTGTGGGAAGAGCAGGCATTCAGTGTTTGAAACCATGGTGCCTCCAATCTCGTAATAACCTCGGCTGTGTAATGCGAGAGACACATATTATGAAGTTGGATTAGCAAGGTCTTTGTCAGATGTTGGGGAACCAGGAAATTCTGATGAGAAATTAATTACTGGAACGAGACATTCATGGGCAACTGTGTGAGTTGGAATTCTACTTTGGGAGCAAGTCTAGAGAGAGGGGCTACATGAGAAGGTTGTTGGAATGATGGACACTTTGAGACCCATTATCCATTGACTCAGAAACAAATTCAGACCCAGTGTTTCAATATTCGAGAGAAATACTTTGTCCTACATGGAGGAGAATGAACGCTAGAGGCAAGACAACACAGAGAGAAATCAGCAAGCTGTCAGACCAACAGAATAATGCAATGAAGATTAATCCACAACAAAACACTGCAACATGTACCGTACATACCTGAGGCTCCAGAGACTGCAAACAATGCTTCAAAGGTCTGACTACTCACCTGAGGAAATACATTCAAGAAGCAGCAGCCAGAGGAATAAACAAGGTATTCACCACCACATCATCCAGAGTGTACTGTCAAGGCCAGGAGAACAACATGAGTAGATGCATCCAGATCTTAGACTGAACAATACTGGAGACGCATATGGGAGAAAGATGCATCACACAATAACAATGCCCCATGGTTACAAGATCTATCTGAACACAGTCATCTCCCTGAACAAGAACTAGTCCTCATCACAGTAACAGACATCCAAGACAGACTCTCAAGAAAAAAGAGCTGCACTGCACCACAGCCTAACATGATGAGCCTTTGGATGTGTTGCAAAGTGCTCTGTTTGAAAGATATGGAACTACAATATCTTTAATTTAAGGTGGAACTTGGTTGTTGAGAGCTTTCCATGTTCTAAATAAAATTTTCAATAATCTCTCCCATTAACTCTCATCATAACTCTTGCTGCCGAACTTTGGATTGGCTGAAGACTTTTAAAATACTTTTTTAAACACCCAGTTAACAAAGAATTACAATAGTCCAGCTTAGAAATTATAAATGTATGGATCAGTTTTTCTGCATCATTTTGGGATAAGATGTTTCTAATTTTAGTGATATTGTTCAAGTGGAAGAAAGAGGTCATGTTTACATTTTTAATGCTGAGGTTAAATGACACGTCTTGATAAAAAAAAAACACCAAGTTTCTTTACATTAAAACTGGAGGCCAAATTAATGCCATCCAGAGGAAGAGAAAGGCTGCAGAGTTGATCAGGTCCATAAACCACCACTTCTGTCTGCATGAGTTTAAAAACAGAAAATTAAGAGTCATCCAGATTGTGTTTATGTGAAACAATGAGCGAGTTGTCGTCACAAATATCAGTTTCACAAGAAGGTTTTAGCTAAGTGACCATAAATCTGAAAATGTTGAGATCTGTAAAAACAAACAAACAAAAAAGAACTACCGTAACTGAAAATTGAATTTAAACTTTGAAACTTTGCCAAGTCTTCATGTCCAAAGACACACTTTAAAGATGTAGAATTTTCAGTAAAAACTAAAGGTTGAGGATTGTGCCTCTGGTCAAAAGGACTTGTTTTTGTGTGGTCAGAAAGAAGAGCTTCAGGTGTACGAGAAGTACTGTCAGAATAAACCTCGCTCTGAGGTCGTGTGGAGACAGTGTGGAGACAGCCTTTTCTTTCAGGTGACACACACACACAAACACTACATATTTAATGACTTCTGCCATTTGGCAGGTGGAACAAATTAAAAGTTTTTGTCATTTTGTTACTGATGAAGAAACTTTGACTCCAGGAATGCAGGAAGAAACTGGACCATAAACTGTCTCTGGATGCGTACCTGCTGAAGCCTGTGCAGAGGATCACCAAATACCAACTCATGCTCAAGGTACACAGGCAGTCCTAAAATGTGAA
Source organism: Garcialebias charrua (assembly GCA_038048925.1). Classification (NCBI taxonomy): domain Eukaryota; kingdom Metazoa; phylum Chordata; class Actinopteri; order Cyprinodontiformes; family Rivulidae; genus Garcialebias; species Garcialebias charrua. Next base: position 21,682 of record JBBPBX010041195.1, read on the forward strand.
GTCAACATTTTGCTTTTGCCTAATATGTTTTACCCAAATACAAACTGGAAGCACTGAAAATGTAATGTTTTTACATGCCACCCTGTTTCATTTAATATTTTTACTCACTGATCTGAAACTCTCTACCTCACACTGAAGTGTTATGGCCTTCTTGAACAACAGACCTCAGAATATCAAATGTGAAATATGACATTTGAAACTATAATCATGAACGAAGGCATTCCGCAGGGCTGTGTGCTTAGTCTGGCCCTTTTTACCCACATCACTACCTGTATCTCCATCCACTCCGACACCATCATTGTGAAGTTAGAAAATTACACTACGGAGGTGGGCGCTCTCAGGCCATCATTACCTGCAGCATTCCCTCAGTTTGGACTGAACTCAGCAAAAGGATATTTTGCTCCTGTAACACCTTGCAAAAAGATCTGAACCTGTCCAATTTGATTTTGTCAGCCATCTGACCAATGCACATTGGTGCACATTGGTTCTTTTGTTTCCAGTTAGAGAGAAGGCTCACGCCAACTCAAATTATCAACAGAAAAGTATAAAGTTTTACCATTTAATCTTGATAAGGCAGGAAAAGTTACAGGCTCAGCGCTGAGGCTTGGGTCCAGTCAGCACGCAGACAACATCCGACAAGCCCCGAAACAAGGAAGCATCTTCTTCATATAGTCTCTGGGCTCTGCCTGGTTACAGAGGACAGAACACAGCCTCCTGTGTTATCAGTATAAATGTGTGGCCCCAATAAGGCTTTAACTGATCTCTCAAAGTCTTTCAGCAGGTGTAATGTAACCACTTTTCTGTGTGCTGCAGCGCTAAACAATAAAACCGCTCTTCAAATAAGGATTAGACCTCAGACAGCCGTTAAAGGCAGCTGTATGACTAAGTTCCTCTTTTCTATTTAACAATTACCGGTAGTTATTTTAGGACATATGTAACATCAGACGCAAAACTTTTACTCTGCTTTTGGTACTAGATTAAACCAGGCTGAACAGAAAACCAGGGTTCATTCTGAGGACATGTATTACAATTTCCATGAGCGGTTTTAAACATTTGATAATGTTAATAGAAAAATCTATGCGAATATGTTCTTGTTTTTAGTATGTTACCTTGTTTTATTTGGTACCTCGATTTGACTTTTTTGTATAATTTTATTTGATTTAATTTCTTTTTGTTGAATTATTGTTCTCTGTACTTTAAATGTTCTCTGTCTAAAACAGATCTCTCTTGAAAATGCGTCCTCGTGACTCAACGAGACTAATCTGTATAAATAAACGTTGAATGAATTACAGACAAAGAGACATTTTACAAGCAGGAAGTCCCAACATCTGTCAGGGGTGTGTTCAGAAAATGGCCTGGTCCTCAACACTATCAGAACCAATGAGGTCATTAGAGACTTTTGAAAAACCAAGAGAACCACTCTACATCAACCGCATGGAAGTGCAGACAGTGAACTCAGTTTTATTATTTGGCAATCACAACTCCAAGGATCTGACCTGGACACTAAACATGCTAACCTGGAAAGCTGAAGTAGGCTAATCTAGCTCCATGGCTACTGAAAACCTTTCACAGAGGGACCATACAGATCATCTTCTGCCAAGGCTGCATGGTGGAATACAGCTGCATGACGGAGGACAGAAGGGACATGTCTCAGGTGGTGAAGACTGCACAAGAGATCCCAGAGTTGTACTCTGAGCACGTGTAGACATACACGGTCCAACAGTATGGACAACAGCCCCTCAGGCCATTCCATTTTTGTCCTGCTGCCGTCAGGGAAGAGGTACCGCACCATCAGGACTAACAGGATGAGGAACAGCATTTTTCAGCCCCTCCACCACCTTCTGCTTCCACACCCATTCACACACCACGATAATCAAATATTTTAAATTGTTTTCAGATGTTTGTGGTTGTCGTGTTTTGTGAAATGTGTTGTTTATGAGTGTGCCAACAAAAGTTCATGTAAAAATACAGTGACCATAAAAATCCATAAATCCTTGAATCCTCCTGATTCATCCTCTGGCTTTTCTTTTCAACCAGGAGATGTTAAAGTGTAGTAAAGGGGAGGGGATGGCAGAGCTGGAGGAGGCTTTAGCCACCATGCTGGACATCATCAAGTCTGTCAACGACTCCATGCACCAGATAGCCATCACTGGATTTGAGGTGAGTCTCATGACTTAGTGAAGAAAACACAATATGAGAAATAAAATGTGAAAAGACAAATGTTTAAAATGTTCTCTAGTGGTTAACATTTTCATTAGTCCAAAAACCTGTAAGTTTTGTTGATAGGCAAACGTGTGAGAGTTCATCTGATGATGCAATGTATCTGTTGGACAAAAACATCCTCTATTCATCTTAATTACTAAAAAGAAGCCGCACGAGGACACAGGAAGATATTTAACTGGTTTTAACTTGCAAGGACAGACTTTCACTCACAGGCTTACACAGATGCAGCATTGAAACCCGTCTGCCCCGGACAGTGTGCGAGAATAGTTAATATAATACGTACATGCTCATCAGCCATCACAGTACACACAGTCCATGATGACCTTGGCCTACCAGATGTACATGCAGGATGAAGTCAGCTCCTCTCTGAGAGAGAAAAGGGCTCGCTGAACTCACACACATGGTTCTGACATGATCTGGCATTTAATGTTGTTGAACCCAAGTGCAGGCAGAAGCAGGAGGACTCAGGAATAAAATAATAATGATTTATCTTACAATAAAATAAAAAAACCATGCTGATGGGGCACTGTGGGGGGATAGGTTAGTACTGCCCGGATACCAAGGGAGTAACAACACTTATTAAATACTAACAGTAATGAGACGAGTGGGAAACATCTGCAGTGATTAGGATTTGGCTCAGCTGTGCAGAGGAGCAGAAACATCTGGATGTAGACGGGAGATACAGGAAGTGAAGGCCCGAGCGAGACACAGGGAGCGGCACAAGTGACACGAGTTCTTGGTGAATTACAAACCTGTTCAAGGTAGGAGCTGGACAATTGGCTGATTGCATAAGCTGAGCATTGAATGCAGCTTCATGGCGTCCTCCTTAGGAGGAAGTAGTGGAGAGGAATGGAATGGGGTTAAAGCTTGTTCCACCACCTTCGATACAGATAGTGGAGAGGAATGGAGGAAGATTAAAGCTTGTTCCTCCACTTCAGAAAGAGATAGTGGAGAGGAAATGGAGTGGGTTAAAGCCCAGTCATCAAAAAAGAAACGAAAACAAAGAAGAGTAAGGGATAAAAGTTGGTCAAACGATAGCAATGACAAAGCTGAACAAAACAAAAAAGCAAAAATAAACCCCAATGCATCAGGTCAAAACCAAGTGGAAGCAATCAGGGAAGAAGAATTTAAGGTAATAATGGAATTTCAGCAGGAGGGACGATGCTCTCACCCTTTTAAACTGACAAAGGCTATTGAGGAAAAAATAGGAGCTGTAAAGTTAGCCAAAATATTAAACAACAGAAAAATCCTTATCCATGCAACTTCCAAAAAACAACTAGAGAAAATACTAAAATTATCATATTTTATGGGAGAAGATGTTAAAACATACATTCCAGCAATATTAAACTGAGAGGGGTGATATCAAGAGTGCCATCAGATATACCAGTAAGTATGGAGGAAATCAAACAAGAGATGAAAGGAGGGAATGTGACGAATGTAACCAGGATCAAAACTAATCTGCTACTCCATGGACGTCAGTGGAGCCCAGCTGAATAAACATTTGTCATCAGTTCAGAACTTTGGCTTCGTTTCTGGCTGTGGCCGGCAGTCCCCGCCCAAAAGTACACGCCTTTGAGTCTCCCCTCTCCTTCCCCCTTCTGCGTAATGTCGGCGTCATTATGTGCTTGTGTGCGAGACATTTTTTCATTATCATATGAATGATCTGCGTGCAGAAATCAAAAATATGTTAGGATTTTTTTTTGTCTCCAAACCCTGTTTGTCATTTTTCACCACTTTTATTGTCTGTCCAACAGATCTCACTTGTAAATGAGTCTTCGAGGCTCAATGTGATTTATCTGTTTAAATAAAGGTTGAATGAAAAAATATAAAAGAGGGAGTAGTCACAGAAACTATGTCGGTCATCTTACAATTTGATAAATCAGTGCCTGAGTGTGTGCAGTTGGGTGACATTAACTATAGAGTAAGGGAATATATTCCCAACCCGATTAGATGCTACGTATGTCAAAGAATGGGGCACGTGGCAAAAGAGTGCAGGGGTAAACTCAGGTGTGCTAGATGTGGAGGTCCCCATGAATACAACAAATGTGACAAAGACTCAAAAGTGAAGTGTTGCAACTGCGGAGGAGAACATAGTGCTGCATATGGAGGTTGTTCAGTTCAAAAGGAAGCAAGGGAAGCACTGAGTTAAGACCACTGAAAAAACAACTTGTGCAGAAGCACTTAAAAAGGTTAGGAGACCCAACACTGATAAGAAAAGAAGAAAATGTGCAGAGATACTCAGAGACAAACACTGTTAGACCACAAATCCAACCAGCTTGCTCACACAAGTGCAAAATAGATGATGAATCCATGATAGTGGAAAAAGAAAAGTTTGTGGCATTCATATGTCATATAGTTAATGTCACAATTCAAATGAAAAAGAAAAGCGATAAAATTAAGACAATAGTAGCAGCAGCAGGTAAATTCTTGGACATAACGGACTTACAAGTAGAACATATACACACTATGTTAAATACAGTCGAAACCTCAGGAAACGGTCAAGGGAAACCAAAAGAAGCAGAACAACATGTGGAAAATAAAAAACAAAAGTAAAAGCAGAACAACAAATGGGAAATAAAAGAAGCAGAATAATAGCATGGAAATAAAAGAAACAGAACATCAATTTGAAACTTAAAGCCCCACTGACATGATTTTTTTAATTTTCATAAAATTGCTCAATATATATATA
>JBBPBX010041196.1:0-28979 GCA_038048925.1 Garcialebias charrua
GAGGGGTGGGGTGGAGGTGGGGGGGGGGAAAGGTGTTAGTTTCTGCTCTAACATTTTACAATGAAGGATAAAACAGCTGAAACTGTTTGTTTTGTCACTTAGCAAAATAACTCATGATCCACTAAATTATTCTTTGTAAACCTTCAAAAGTAATGAATGGTCGGACATCTACAATTATTTAACTTTTGTAGCAAACCCAATGATCCAAGTTTGCCTTTGCCAAGTTTATCTGGGGGAGGTGTAGGCACAGCTGCATCCCAAGGCTACTACTGTACTTGTTTTAAAATAAAACAAAAACTTATCAGATGCTTCGCTCCTCTCGACTCATTCTGCCATATTTTTTCTATTGACTAAAGGTCCATCTTTCTCTCTATTTTGCTTTTAGACGGACAACCTTTTGTGCAAAGTATTTCTTAATACATGTGAGCAAATAATATCAAACTGGAAAAACTTCATAGATGCAGTTACACCTCCAAAATAGCAACTTCTCAGACACAAAAAACAAGGTACTGTACCTGCACATTCACTCTCAGAGAACAGAAAACAGGCTGCAGGCTCAGCTCGGGTGGGGGGGGGGTGAAGGCCCACAAAAACAGATAACAGACAGGAGCCTAGCTACTCATGCACACACTGAGGAAAATGGGAGGAAGAAAAGAAAAAACCAGAGGTTTAGGGCTCCAGAAACACAAACATTACACGTAAAAAGGACTAAACAAAAAAACAGAATGACGCGTCACATATAAATATAAACGTTCTTGTCTTAATTTCTCTTCCTGCCTGGCCGGACATGGCTAAACGTCCAATTTAAAGGTCTGGCAGCCAGCCTCACATTTCTGGTCTTGGCGTATATTTGGCTGCCCTCGCTTATAAATCACAGAAATCTTGGTTCTGCCAACTAGCGTGTGCGCAAAATTCGCCTAGTTATCGAGGAGCAGACACCTCATTCATAATTTCAAGTCATCGGCTCAGGGTGAACTATTTTCTGTTACTGTAATCAAAATGTTTTAAAAACGACATATCAACAAACACTATTTAACACTCACATGTCTTGCTGACCTGCGTGGATGTCTAGGAATCTCCGCCAACCCGATCCTGACCGCACCATGGACAGAGGAAGCTGGCCAGAGACAAACCCAATCACTGGACTTTCTGTCATATTTACCGTGCCTCGCAGCTGCGCTCCGTTCAGAGGTCTTCAGGAGCAGGTGTGGGGAGAATGGGTTTTCGGCACCAAAATGATGGGGATTTTAAACCCCTGTTACCTTAATAAAAACCACACAAAGATAAACAAGAGAACAGTGTTAAATCAGACAAACAACCTTGCAAGGGGGAAGGGCTTTTAATGTCCTTTGAAACTAGTTTGGTCTCAAATACATTGTCCTGCACAATTCCAAATTGTACTGGACATGACAAGCTATTTATACAAGAAGCAGGTGGAGTTTGACAAGCTCTGACGTCTTACAGATAAAACAAACAAGTCATGGTTCTGATCAAACAAGAACATCTAATCCCAACATTTGTCAAGGCTAGAAGACTGTCTTTTCTGTATCAGAGAAAAAGCAAACAACATGTTTGTACTATCAAATATAAGTGTTTAAAGGGAACAGAGAATATTTGATATAAGTGAGCTGGGTTATAATTATTGGGTCAGAGTAATTAGTTTTAGATGATAAATATTCAACATCTCCATCACAAAGCATCTGATATTTCAGCTTTTGTGACACCAGACAACAAATCTCTCCACAAGTTACAGATGGTCCAGAACTCAGCTGCCCGTGTCATCACTCAAACCTCCTACTATAATCACATCACTCCTGTCCTGCAGCAGCTCCACTGGCTCCCGGTTAAATCACGCATCATCTTCAAAATTCTACTCCTCACGTTCAAAGCTATCCACAACCTTGCCCCTCCTTATCTATCTGACCTCCTACAAATCTCCATCCCATCACGCTCTCTCAGATCCTCCTCTTCACTACATCTCCATGTACCCTCTGCCCGCCTCTCCACCATGGGGAGCAGGGCCTTCACCTGCTCTGCCCCTCACCTCTGGAACGCCCTACCGCCAGACCTTCGAAACACCACCTCCCTTTCTCTGTTCAAGACTGCCCTGAAAACACATCTCTTTAGACTAGCTTATCATTAACTTTACTAAATGTATTTTTATCTTCCATTTTATATCCTTTATGTATTTTATATTTCAATTTGTCGCTGATAATGTTTGCTCTGTATTACACTGTGTTGGTTGGTTAAGTGTCCTTGGGTGTCCTGAAAGGCGCTTTTAAATAAAATGATGATTATTATTATTATTATTATTATTATTATTATTGTGTTAAGGAGGAGAACTTCTGAAAGTGTAACATGCATGAAGTGCTCATTTAAAAGTCAAACTTGCTACATTGTTAAATTTTTATATTTCAGTCTCAAGTGCCTTGAATATCTTCTTAAGAAACCGCAACCCTGGATAATCTGTAGAATTATTACTGTTGTTTAGTTTGTGCACACTTTTAGCTTTAGCTAGTATTTTAGATGGTGTCTCTCTTCTATTTGTTCGCATTTTGTGGTAGAAAAAAGTATACAAGCAATAGGGATAACCCCACCCTGGAGGGGATTGTGAAACAAAAACCATTCCAAAATGTGGGGAGATTTAAAGAGTGGTCTGCAGCTGGAGTCAGTGCTTCAAGAACCACCACGCACAGACGTATGCAAGACATGGGTTTCAGCTTTCGCATTCCTTGTGTCAAGCCACTCTTGAACAAGAGACAGCATCAGAAGCGCCTGGGATTGCTGCTGAGTGGTCCAAAGTTATGTTTTTGATGAAAGTAAATTTTTAATTTCCTTTGGAAATCGAGGTCTCAGAATCTGAAGGAAGAGAGGAGAGGCACAGAATCTGCGTTGCTTGAGGCCCAGAGTCAAGTTTCCACAGTCAGTGATGGTTTGGTGTCATGTTATCTGCTGGTGTTGGTTCACTGTGTTTTCTGAGGTCCAAGGTCAACACAGCCATCTACCAGGACGTTTTAGAGCACTTCATGCTGTTGACCAACTTTATGGAAATGCAGATTTAATTTTCCAACAAGACTTGGCACCTGCACACAGTGCCAAAGTTACCAGTACCTGGTTTGAAGACCATGGTATCCCTGTTCTTAATCAGCGGGTTCGGATGTTGTCGGTCCATAAAATGGGCGTTATCAACTGTTATCCCCATTCGTAGCGGTGAATAGGTCACCTTCTATCTACTAGCATGTTTAACATAACGTTATCAGCGTTGTTATCGCTGTGAGTAGGCAGCGTGTTTCCGTAAACCCGGAAGTGTAGCGTTTTTGTTTTTTTCAGCTTATGTAACCGTTTTCCTGAACCTAACATTAAACCTGACCCAGAGGACCAACCCTAAACCTAACCCCCTTACCCCTGTGCCTAAACCTAACCAAGACCCTAAACGTAATGGCAGAGGCTTGACTCAAAACTTTGACACGTAGCTTTAGACGGAGCCTGCTGTCATCGCTTGTAACGGTGACAACGTACCTTTAAACCTACTACAGTAGTAGGTACAGTAGGGGCATTCTGACCCTATTGAATGGGGTTAATAAGCATTGATAATAGGGCCATTTTATGGTTGATAACATCCAAAGCGGGTGTCTTAATTGACCAGCAAACTCACCTGACCTTAACCCCATAGAAAAACTATGGATCCAACAATTCAGAAGAGCTGAAGGCCACTATCAGAGCACTGGACTTGGGCACTTGGGCAGCACGGTGGCACAACTGGTAGAGCTGCTGCCTCTCAGCGAGAAGGTTGCCGGTTCAAATCCCGGTCCGGGGCCTTTCTGGGTGGAGTTTGCATGTTCTCCCCGTGCATGCGTGGGTTTCCTCCGGGTACTCCGGTTTCCTCCCACAGACCAAAAAACATGCTTGTTAGGCTGATTGGTGACTCTAAATTGACCCTAGGTGTGAGTGTGAGAGTGGATGGTTGTTTGGTGTGAGTGAGACAGGTCCCTCTTGTAAATGAGTCCCCGTGACTCAACGAGGCTAGCCTGTATAAATAAAGGTTGAATGAATGAATGGACTATCATAACACCTGAGCAGTGCCACAGACTGATCGACTCCATGCCATGCCGCATTGCTGCAGTAGTCCAGGCAAAAGGAGCCCCAACTAAGTATTGATGCTGTACATGCCTTGTCATGTTCATACTTTTCAGTTGGCCAGCATTTCTAAAAAATACCTTTTTTATTGGTCTTAAGTAATATTGAAATTTTCTGAGATACTGAATTTGGGGTTTTCATTTGTTCATTATAATCATCAACATTAAAAGAAATAAACATTTGAAATATATCACTCTGTGTGTGATGAATGAATATAATATACAAGTTTCACTTTGTGAATGGAATTACTGAAATAAATTAACTTTTTCACAACATTCTAATTTTATGACCAGCACCAGTATAAAATCAGTCTGACTGCACTGGCAGCTGTTGAATGATCATGGATAAGGGTCCTGCCTCATATTATCACTGGTAATTTGTTTATATTCTAGAAAGTAACATTAGCCACTATCCTAAACAACCACTGAATGCCTCTGATAATAAAAACACTTTCCATAGAAATCACTTTTACAGTTTGATTTGGTGTCACAACCCAGTGGCATTTTCGCAAACAGCAGCACTAACAGGTAATTTATCATAAAACCTAAATGTAAAACAAGAAACAGCAGTGGCAATTTTATCCTCTTTTTGGGGGGTGCTCAAGCACCTAGAGGTATTTAAAAGTCTTTACTGTATATTTTAAATTCCTTATACTTTTTATTTTAACAAACTTTACTTTACTAGTTCAAGTGTTCTTAGTTTCACAGGGTTTATTATGACTTGACCTCATTCCTGTTTTTTACTAGGTGCACAAAGCTGATTATCAAAACCTGTCATACTGCACGATAACTAATTAGGTTTCCCAGAACAGACTAAAAACAAAATGTTTGGCTCCAGTTTATCGCCAGAGAAGATGTGATGAAATTGTGTTTGACCTCGTTGGTATTGTTTTCTGTGTCACTCGCTTGAATAAAAGATGGACTCTAATCAGTTGGAGTTCATTTTGATCTAGTCAGGTGAACTTCCCTCTTTGCAAAGAGTCGTCTTAAATCTCACGCTGTTGTCTTATGTGAATTATTTATTTAAAGGTTAAGATGAAAATATCTATCAACTTTTGAGACTGACTCATCTTCATAAAGCTGCTTTACTGGTCTGAGCTTTTTATAGACCTCATATTTAAGTTTCATTTCTTCTGAAATAAAACCTGGAGACAAGTATTGATGCTGTACATGCTCATACTTTTCATGTTCATACTTTTCAGTTGGCCAACATTTCTAAAGATACCTTTTTTATTGGACTTAAGTAATATTCAAATTTTCTGAGATACTGAATTTGGGGTTCCCTTTCGGTTGGTTCACTTCGGTACAACACATGGGTATGGGGAATTGCACCCCCGCGCGTTCACCCGTGAAGTTTCTTTCATCACGCCTGTCAAGGCCAGTGAGACTGCTGGATGAGCAGGAGGACCCGCCCTCTTGCTATAAAACATGCAGCGTGTCTCATTTCCGTAATCTTATTGCACTTCACCTTGCCTAAACCTGATCGCGGGACCCTTGTACGTGACTCAACTGTTCGACTGGAGGTGCGCTCGCTCCCTTCCCAGGGCGTCACTACAAGGCTTTTATATCCCGCGTATGTTTAGTTTAGCTTGCTAACTAAGTTTTTTCTCATGTTTAGCCGAGCTAACGTTCGAGTCTCTGTTGCTGTTTCGCTAACCTGTTTAGCCAAGCTAACTGATCCACGCGCCACCTCCCTGTTTAGCCGAGCTAACGAGGAGGTTCTTCGAACAGCACAGTCTTATTTTCTGCTCTTTTTACCTGTTTAGGCGAGCTAACGGGTAATTCTCACACACTCTCTCTCGGCAGCTAACATGGCACCGGAGAAGAGCAAGAAGAAGTCGAAGGCCCCTAGCAAGGCTAGCAGGCTGGGTAGCCCCAGGTCACGTCCCTGTCCAAGCACATGTGGATTCTTCCTTCAGAAGCGGACATCCACGAAGCCTGCGCAGTGTGTCTCTGCATGTTGCACGCTAAGGCGGCACTAGCTAACCCGGAGTCATGTGCGCATTGTAGCCGTCTCCGACAATCGACACTGGAGAAACGTGTGGCGTTCCTAACAAAAACTCTGGGGAACTCGACCGTAGCGAAGGACCCACTACTGTCCAAGGCCCTCAGACTGACGATGGAGCTGGAGTCAGACGAAATGGAGGACATTGTGGCGCTGTCCTGGGGCGAGCAGATGGATCTCCTCCCCGCGGAGGATGCTAACGAAACAAGAGTCAAGTACGACGTGCAAGACACACTGTTGTCGGACGAGATCGCTTTAACGGCCTCCTCGGATAAGAAGCGAAACGTCTTCTGTAACAAATAAAGTCCAGTTGATCTTGTATTGAACGCCTTTTTTGAATAATCAACAACCCTGGGTTTTATCAATATCAAAAACCATCGTAAATATAATCAATACATATACAGGTTTTACTATAGTAATATAAATTCATAATATAAACAGAATCAAGCTAATTTTTTATTACGCAAATATTCCTAATATTAAAAGGTCCTAATATTGCACCTTGGTACATATCATTTCACAATCTCAATGTACCTTATGCTTCAATGCTAACAGGAGCTGGTTACTTGCGTTATTTTCATTCTCCAGATCAATACAAATGCAGGTGTTCAGAAATAACCGATAAATCTATCTATCTATGGGCAGCACGGTGGCACAACTGGTAGAGCTGCTGCCTCTCAGCGAGAAGGTTGCCGGTTCAAATCCCGGTCCGGGGCCTTTCTGGGTGGAGTTTGCATGTTCTCCCCGTGCATGCGTGGGTTTCCTCCGGGTACTCCGGTTTCCTCCCACAGACCAAAAAACATGCTTGTTAGGCTGATTGGTGACTCTAAATTGACCCTAGGTGTGAGTGTGAGAGTGGATGGTTGTTTGGTGTGAGTGAGACAGGTCCCTCTTGTAAATGAGTCCCCGTGACTCAACGAGGCTAGCCTGTATAAATAAAGGTTGAATGAATGAATGAATGAAAAATCTATCTATCTATCTATCTATCTATCTATCTATCTATCTATCTATCTATCTATCTATCTATCTATCTATCTATCTATCTATCTATCTATCTATCTATCTATCTATCTATCTATCTATCTATCTATCTATCTATCTATCTATCTATCTATCTATCTATCTCTGATTATGCAAATTTCCTAATATTAAAAGGTCCTAATATTGGCCCCAATGACATTTAGTATACAAAAGTATTAATGTTTGATCATTATTTTTTCTATAAGCACATTCAAATAAATGTAGCAATCACAGAGTCCAAAACAATAACCTGGAGGCTAGTGCTAGCATGCTAAATCCAGAAGAAAAACAAACTCACCAGTTCCCACTTTTAGAATACCAGTTGAAGGTTTTTTCACAAACAGAGACATCTGAAAATTTGAAAGGCATGTCAGTCAGAAATGGCAAATAGTCATTAAATAGTGCTTTCAATCACAGATAATATATACACTAGATAAGACATCCCCGCTGTTGGCCAATGGAGACCGACATCGTCAGACGGCAGCCATCTTGGCACAGACAGAACGCCCACTCTTAACATGAATGTGAATGGGGCATTTACTATTAAAATAACCATAACTTGCTTAATTTTCAACCGATTTTAAAACGGTTTGGTTTGTTATAAATGTGAGAGATGTTGTTATAATATGGTATACTTAAGATGGACGTTCACATGAAAATAACGTTATATAGACACTGTATTGCACTAGCAATATACACAATAAGATTATATTTACATCTATTTATAAATACATGTTTATTTCCAGCGAAATTAACTGACATATGTTACAATGCTAATAAATATTTAATACTATTTCATCATAAATAGCATTATTATTAGTGGTATGAAAATAATTTATGCCAATTTTTTCCCTACACATGCAAATATTATGTAATATTAAATACATTATTACACAAACCTTGGTCAATATGTGTAGTTTATTTTTTTTAGATACATGAAAAGATTTAATAATCGGGAGATATAAATAAACAAACAAACAAACAGAAATAAACATCTGATAGTGTGACAAGACTCTCAGTCCCTCGGTGCAACAGTAACTATTTAAACATTAAAACACTGAAACATATAATAATAAACATAAGCATAAAATAGTAAAACTGTACTGTCCTGAGTTTTTGCATAGTGGTAAATGAGTATGAAAATTTACACCAACTCTAAAACTAAAACACTAAACATTTAATGAACATAATACTGTCCTGAGTTTTTGCATACTAGTATAAAAAGTATAAAAGTATAAAAGTACAGTATAACTATAAAATAAACTAAAGGTTCTAGCATTGACATCTCATTATTTGACCATCATTTCAGTTTTTGAATATTATATGCTGAATGTTAGCACTACAGGTAATAGGTCAAATATAGTATAAGTCAACCTCTACCTGAAATGTACACAAGTGTGTTTTCCACAAGACCATCAAAGCGGCTGGGAAGGTAGCTGTGGTCATGTATAAGAGCAGGAATGTCAGCAAACGGTGATGGAAGATCTTCTTCTTCTACAGAGGACATGTCTACAGCTGACAGGTTTGTTGATGTGTCAATGTGGTAGAACTGGTCAGCAGAGGACATTGGTTCAACTGGTTGGGACTCTGTCTCATCCTGTGCGGTCACATTGCCTTTTATGCTTGGTTTAACACCACACCGGGCCATCAGCTTTCTGAAAATGTTCTTGAACTGGCTGGCACTAGGGTTGTTATTCCATCCACCTTAAAATAGACACAAGATATATAACAGTATATTACATATTCACCGATTTTTCAAACAAATAAACAAACCAAATGTATTTTCCTAAAAAAAAAAGAAAACATGGATCAACAAATTGAAAACAATACAGTTGCTGACAGTTCCGGTCACTTAGTGTTGTGTTAAAAAATAATTATGAATTGTACCAGATGCTCTGATGGAGTTAAAGAGAAGCTCCAAGTGGTCCTGGCTGAACCTGTAGGTCAGGATATATCGCTGCTCATCAAGCAGCACAGGAACCATTGACATCAATGTGTCAATATTGATGATAAATCCCAGGATAGAGAGGAATCTTAATCAAATAAAGCAAATATTGTATAATTACAAAGAGGTCCCAAGAAAGAATGAGTTTAGGATCTTAACATTTACTTTTTTTAGGGGTGGCGGTGACTAAACACAAGAGCAGGAACAGAGACATATTTTAATACAGCAAATATATTGTAGCAAAACACCCTGATAAGATAAGAAGTACCATCACCAGAAAAGAGCATCTTATGAACGTGATGCAGACAGAAAAGAGCATATTATGAACTCCATGCAGAGAGGTGAGAACAACTGAGGAGATAGCATTAGAGCACTTAAAACAACAACAAGGTCAACCAAAGTGCTGTAAATATATATTATGTCATTATTATGTAAATATATATTATGTATAATATTATGTCAATAATATTATCTCACATTTTTTGTGTGTAGCGTGACGTGTAATGTGCACTGATCCAAAATATAACTATGATTATTCTAATTAAAGTAATAATACTGTCACAGAGTCTTACAGGTGAAATGTGATCCCAAGGTTTCTTGTTTTGATGTTACGTCTATTGGAGCATCCATAGGCTGCACAAAAGTCAGGCATCTTGTCAAAGAGTATTTCTGTAAAACACAAAGCAGTAATTAGTTTTGAACATACCAAACTGCTTGGAAATCATGTGCAGCTTTAGTTCAGTTAAAAACAAAGAGCTCCTAGTGATCTAAGAATGCTGGGGAAATGTTTGGAATACTAGCTAGCCCTTAATCAAAGGCTCTGGTTAATAGTCTGCTAATAAATACAGTCATGATCAAGACAGTCATTTAGACAAAAGATTATTTTGTTATAAAATAGTTATTGGTGTAATAAAAACAGAATTTAAATTCTAGATTCTCGATGAGTGTGACACCCAAAACACGAATAAAACCTTTTAAAAAAGACGAAACTGCTGTCTGATTACCAAAGAAATCATAGCCACGTTAATAACGTTTTTAAAAACATAAACCGTTTGTAAATCCGTCAAGATTACAGCGAGTTAAGTGTATTTTTGTTTGTATAAATCCCTCACCTCCATACGGTTTCCACAGCTGCAGCTAATGTTGCTGTCTGTGGCAAGATGGCCGCCGCTTGACGACGCCGCTGACTCCTCCTCAGCTTATCTAGTGTTTATATCTATGCTTTCAATGGCTTAATTAAAGCCTACCTGCAGCCAGCCTGGTTGTGAGTGTCACTGCACGCATCTGTTCCCAGACAAAAAAAACCCAAAAAAACCTGTTCTGGACCAGATCGGCACCGATTGGTAATATTCGCATTTGACGGTGAGCCCGGGCGCATTTATCTTATCTCTTGGAAAGAAGAGGAACTAGTGCGCATGTCCAGTTTTTTAAGTCTATGAGCAAAGATTCTTGCCAGAGCCGTATAAAGATCTATATCTAGATCTAATCTATATACGGCTCTGATTCTTGCGCTCCCAGGGGCCGGAAATACGTCACCCATCAGAGACGTTTTTGAAAGAAACAACTTAACTCATCATTTACTATAAAATATTTATCTTACAACTAAAAATATATACATATATTTCAAAATATATATATACAGGTGGTCCCCGAGTTACGACGCAGTTCCGTTCCTATGCCTGTTCGTAACACGGAAATCACCGTAAGTCGGAAAACACATCCAAACGGCCCCTCATACATACTACTGTATTTTTACCAAGCACTTCGCCTATCCTAACACATTACCCTACATAATTATTTTAAAAAACATACATTCAGAGCCATAATGAAGGGAAAAAAGAGTTAATTTCTTACTGGGAGCTGGTGACCTTCCTGCAGCTTCATGTCTGTTAGCATGTTAGCTCGTTGCTAGCATGTTAGCTCGTTGATAAGCTGTAGCCTCTCTGCTTCGTAAACCTCCGCTCCAAAAAATAAGGTCTCCTGTACTTCCACGCGCAGTCCAGCAGTCCAGAGTTAACACATTAGCCCCTCCTGACCTCCTCTGCTCCGGTCTGCCTGAGGTCTCCTGTAAGTTTCCAGCACGTCAAGCTCCCCCTCCCTCCCTCCCTCCCTCCTGTAAAGGGCGAGGCAGAGCTCCGCGTCGGTACCAGCGCCGTGCCACGCCGTGTGAGCGCAACGGGACAAGCCTTTTGAACGCGCGCGTGAAAGCGCCAAGCTCAAATTTTACGACCGCTCACGCGCGCGCGTTGTCTCACAATAAACTGCCCTGGTGGCGGACTGTTTTGTATGACACACAAATGTATTAAATATCCCTTCTTCATCGCTGATCGGACTTTTCTTTTGTTTTTTTACCAAAAGTCAAGTGATCGCTTGAAGCGGTCACCATTCACTTCCTCCTCCGATGAGGAGGAATGAATTAATTTCTCACAAGCGAACTAAAGTCATGTCCAACGTGGATGCGCCAGCTTCTAAATATTTCCTGGTGTGCTTGTCTGCTGTGTAGGCTGAAGGACCAGCGCTCCCTGTTTTAATTGTATTTTTAAAAACTTTTTATGATCATATAAACACAGAAAACCGCTGCGCAGCCCTCTGCCTTTTCTTCTCAGACCCGACATGTCAATCAATTCAGTAGACGTGTCAGCAAATGACCAATCGGCTACCTCAATTTGTCCCGTAGGTAAACGCTCCGCCCTGCTTCTGCTCAAATGACGTCAAGTATTTGGAGCGAAAACGTTGGAGCTTCACGCTGCTTCATGCTGAGCTCTGCTGTGAACCGCCCACGCGCAGCACACGTGCGTGGCACGGCGCTCGGATTAACGCACAGCTCTGCAAGAGGCTTAAGTTTCCACTGAGCGCGCGTCAAGCTCCCCCCTCCCTCCCTCCCTCCTGTAAGTTTCATTTCGGTACCCTATTTTCTATATTTTCTGGTGTAAAGGTGCATAAACCACGTAACTCGAACAATGCTTTTCAATGGGAGGGCGTTTGTAACCGCGAAACCTCACTAACCCTAACCCTAAACGTCGTAACCCGAGGACTACCTGTATATATTTTAAAATTTCAATGTAAAATGGTGAGTGGTTTGAGTGGTGGCGTGGCGCCCTAGCCCCCCTATGGACGAGCCGCCACTGGATTTAAACAGATCCGTAATTTTAGAGCTTTTCCTTTTGTTTCAGCTGCTTCTTCAACCAAACAGACTGGAGCAACACCCTCATTATTGCAGACCGGATCTAACAACCTCAGTGACAAGAATAAATGATATAACTCAACAGCTGATCGATCTCCCACTCCATTCCACCGTTGCTCGTGGACAAGACTCCCAGATGCTTCAAGTCCTCCACTTGAGGCAGAGACTCAACCTGGAGGGAGCATTTCACCTTTTCTGGTTTCAATAGTAAAATAATAAAAGCAGCAGAAGGGATTAAACTGGAGTCATGTTTGTGCATGAAGAATATACTTTTTGTCCAATTTCTGGTGCTGTGCAATATGGACACCTTGTGTTAAGGAGGAGAACTGCTGAGAGTGTAACGTGCATGAAGCACTCGTTTAGAAGTCAAACTTGCTTTGTCACAAACATTTGGGCCTCAAGTGACTTGAACGTCTTCCTAAGAAACTGCAACCCCTGGATAATCCTTTTTGCACACTTGTTACTGTTGTTTAGTTCGTGCACGCGGATTGTTCATTAAATTTCTCTGTTGCAGAGCTGTTCATTGAGCGCTTCTGTATGACAGGAGGAAACAGTCCTATAGGCTACCTGAAGGCCTACCACACTAACCTCTACCTGTCTGCTGACCCAGTCAAGGTCCATGAGGCACTGGAGCAAGGCAAGTCCAAAAGAAAAAGAGGGAATCTTTTAATTAATGAAACGTAAATGAAAACTCCTGACACAGAGTTAAGTGCAAACTGTGTGCACCAGGTATAGCAGCAGCCACCATGTTCATGCCGGAGAAGATGACCGAAGTGTCGGAGACTCAGCTGCGTGTTGCTTTTGACGGCGACGCAGTGCTTTTCTCAGATGAGTCGGAGCAGATTTTTAAGGCCCACGGACTGGACAAGTTCTTTGAGCACGAGAAGGCGCATGAGAACAAACCTCTGGACCATGTAAAGGACACAAAACAGGACAATTGGTGATCATTTACCAAAACAAATCCAGTTTATGATATTTAATTCTACTACAAACCTGAAGTATGTCTTCCTTGTCTGTTTTTGTCCACAGGGTCCACTGAAGTGCTTCCTGGAGGTTTTGGGAAAACTACAGAAGAAGTTTTACGCCAAAGGTCAGCGCATGGACTGCCCCATTCGGACCTACCTGGTGACGGCTCGCAGCGCAGCCAGTTCTGGTGCCAGAGCCCTAAAAACCCTGCGCTCCTGGGGTCTGGAGATCGACGAGGCTCTGTTCCTCGCAGGAGCACCCAAAGGTCCGATGCTGGAGAAGATCAGGCCTCACATCTTCTTTGACGACCAGATGTTTCACGTGGAGGGGGCAGCAGAAATGGGGACCGTAGCGTGCCACGTGCCCTACGGGGTCGCTCAGAGGATCCCAAGGAAAGGAGTAAAAGACAAAGAGACGTGTCCTACTGTTAAGTAGCACAACATGTCCGCGTGGACACATAGGAGACACATTTTGTCCATCAGCTGCATGATACGTTTAATAACGGCTGAAGAGTAAAACCTGATACAACGTAAAGGTTGAAGTGAAATACAAACGCCATCTGATGAAATTTCATATATTTAGGAATACAAGAAGTAAAATGCAGCACTTCAGAATACTTTGTTGAGGACTGGTTTTAAATATTTTCTTTTATTTTAGTAAATGTATGACTTTAAACCACTATAGGGGGATCACACTCTTAAGCCCCTCCCTGGGCTGCCACCTTACCGTGGTGGAGGGGTTTGAGTGTCCCAATGATCCTAGGAGCTATGCTGTCAGGGGCTTCATGCCCCTAGAAGGGTCACCCAAGGCAGACAGGTCCTAGGTGAGGGATCAGACAAAGTGCAGCCCAAAAACCCCTATGATGAGTACAATTAATGGACTAAGTTTTCCCTCGCCCGGACGCGGGTCACCGGGGCCCCACTCTGGAGCCAGGCCCGGAGGTGGGGCACGCTGGCGAGCGCCTGGTGGCCGGGCTTTTACCCATGGAGCCCGGCCGGGCACAGCCCGAAGAGGAGACGTGGGTCCCCCTTCCCATGGGCTCACCACCTGTGGGAGGGGCCAAAGGGGTCGGGTGCAATGTGAGATGGGTGGCGGCCGAGGGCGGGGACCCTGGCGGTCTGATCCTCGGCTACAGAAGCTGGCCATTGGGACATGGAATGTCACCTCTCTGGTGGGGAAGGAGCCTGAGCTAGTGTGTGAGGTTGAGAGGTTCCGACTAGAAATAGTCGGACTCACCTCAACGCATGGCTCTGGCTCTGGAACCAGTTTCCTTGAGAGGGGTTGGACACTCTTCCACTCTGGAGTTGCCCCTGGTGAGAGGCGCCGAGCAGGAGTGGGCATACTGGTTGCCCCCCATCTTGGTGCCTGTACGTTGGGGTTCACCCCGGTGAACGAGAGGGTAGCCTCCCTTCGCCTACGTGTGGGGGGACGGGCTCTGACTGTTGTTTGTGCCTATGCACCAAACGGCAGCTCAGACTACCCACCCTTTTTGGAGTCCTTGGAGGGGGTATTGGAGAGTGCGCCTCCTGGGGACTCCCTTGTTCTACTGGGGGACTTCAACGCTCACGTGGGCAATGACAGTGAGACCTGGAGGGGTGTGGTTGGGAGGAACGGCCCCCCTGATCTGAACCAGAGTGGTGTTCTGTTATTGGACTTCTGTGCTCGTCATGGATTGTCCATAACGAACACCATGTTTAAGCATAAGGGTGTCCATATGTGCTCTTGGCACCAGGACACCCTAGGTCGCAGTTCGATGATCGACTTTGTTGTCGTCTCATCTGATCTGCGGCCGCATGTCTTGGACACTCGGGTGAGGAGAGGGGCGGAGCTGTCTACTGACCACTACCTGGTGGTGAGTTTGCTCCGATGGTGGGGGAGGATGCCGGTCAGACCTGGCAGACCCAAACGTATCGTGAGGGTCTGCTGGGAACGTCTGGCAGAGTCTCCCGTAAGACGGAGCTTTAACTCCCACCTCCGGGAGAGCTTTGAACACGTTCCGAGGGAGGCGGGGGACATGGAGTCCGAGTGGGCCGTGTTCCGCGCCTCTATTGTCGAGGCAGCTTATCGGAGCTGTGGCCGCAAGGTTGTTGGTGCCTGTCGAGGTGGCAACCCTCGAACCCGGTGGTGGACACCGGCAGTGAGGGATGCTGTCAGGCTGAAGAAGGAGTCCTATTGGGCCTTTTTGGCTTGTGGGACCCCGGAAGCAGCTGATAGGTACCGGCAGTCCAAGCGGCATGCGGCTCGGGTGGTTGCTGAGGCAAAAACTCGGGCGTGGGAGGAGTTCGGAGAGGCCATGGAGAATGACTTCCGTACGGCTTCGAGGCGATTCTGGTCCACCATCCGGCGTCTCAGGGGGGGAAAGAGGTACGAGACCAACACCATTTATGGTGGAGGTGGCGTGCTGCTGACCTCAACTCGGGATGTTGTGAGTCGGTGGGCGGAATACTTCGAAGACCTCCTCAATCCTACTGGCACGTCTTCCACTGAGGAAGCAGAGCCTGGGGACTTTGGGTCGGGTTCTCCGATCTCTGGTGCTGAGGTCGCCGAGGTGGTTAAAAAGCTCCGCGGTGGCAAGGCTCCGGGGGTGGATGAGATTCGCCCGGAGTTCCTTAGGGCTCTGGATGTTGTAGGGTTGTGTTGGCTTACGCGACTCTGCAATATCGCGTGGACATCGGGGGCAGTTCCCTTGGATTGGCAGACTGGGGTGGTGGTTCCCCTATTTAAAAAGGGGGACCGTAGGGTGTGTTCCAACTATAGGGGGATCACACTCTTAAGCCTCCCTGGTAAGGTCTATTCAGGGGTTCTGGAGAGGAGGGTCCGTCGGATAGTCGAACCTCGGATTCAGGAGGAGCAGTGTGGTTTTCGTCCTGGTCGTGGAACACTGGACCAGCTCTACACCCTCAGCAGGGTCCTGGAGGGTGCGTGGGAGTTTGCCCAACCAGTTTACATGTGTTTTGTGGACTTGGAGAAGGCATTCGACCGCGTCCCTCGGGGGGTTCTGTGGGGGGTACTCCGGGAGTATGGGGTACCAGGCCCTTTGATAAGGGCTGTTAGGTCCCTGTACGACCGGTGTCAGAGCTTGGTCCGCATTGCCGGCAGTAAGTCAGGCTCGTTTCCGGTGAGAGTTGGACTCCGCCAAGGTTGCCCTTTGTCACCGATTCTGTTCATAACTTTTATGGACAGAATTTCTAGGCGCAGCCAAGGTGTTGAGAGGATCCGTTTTGGTGACCTTAGAATCGCTTCTCTGTTTTTTGCAGATGATGTGGTCCTACTGGCTTCATCAGTTCGTGATTTACAACTTTCACTGGAGCGGTTTGCAGCCGAGTGTGATGCGGCCGGGATGAGGATCAGTTCCTCCAAATCCGAGGCCATGGTCTTGAGCCGGAAAAGGGTAGCATGCCCTCTCCGGGTCGGGGAGGAGGTCCTGCCCCAAGTGGAGGAGTTTAAGTATCTCGGGATCTTGTTCACGAATGAGGGAAAACTGGAGCGTGAGATCGATAGGCGGATAGGTGCAGCGTCCGCAGTGAAGCGGGCGCTGTACCGGTCTGTCGTGGTGAAGAGAGAGCTGAGTCAAAAGGCAAAGCTCTCAATTTACCGATCGATCTACGTTCCCACCCTCATCTATGGTCATGAGCTTTGGGTTATGACCGAAAGAACAAGATCTCGGATACAAGCGGCTGAAATGAGTTTTCTCCGCAGGGTGGCTGGACTCTCCCTTAGAGATAGGGTGAGAAGCTCAGTCATCCGGGAGGGACTCGGAGTAGAGCCGCTGCTTCTCCACATCGAGAGGAGCCAGTTGAGGTGGCTCGGGCATCTGGTTAGGATGCCTCCTGGACGCCTCCCTGGTGAGGTGTTCCGGGCACGTCCCACCGGGAGGAGACCCAGAGGAAGACCCAGGACGCGCTGGAGGGACTATGTTTCTCGGCTGGCCTGGGAACGCCTTGGGATTCCCCCGGAGGAACTGCTCCAAGTGGCTGGGGAGAGGGAAGTCTGGGCCTCCCTACTTAGGCTGCTACCCCCGCGACCCGACCCCGGATAAGCGGAAGAAGATGGAAGGATGGATGGATATGACTTTAAACAAGAATTGGCCATTTAACTGAACCACATTGGAGCTTCTGGACCAGAAGCATGATCGGCACAGATTGGTAATATTCACATTTGACATATATAATATGGTTATAAAAATAGTCTTTGAAATTCAGGATTTTAAGATTTTGTAGGTTTTAATAAGAAAACTACAGAGGATTTATACTAAACCCTGTCTGCTATAACAATTTAAAGATAGTTTTTATTATATTTACAACTAAAACATACAAAATAAGCTCAATTACTAACCATTAGTAAATGTGTATTTAACATTTAATTTTGTTTTATGGACAGACAGCTTAAAAAAATTTTTTTGTCCTTTTCCTGCAAGTTTACCTCAGTTTTTAGCACATTAAAAACAACTAAAGCATTTCACAATTTAGCCATAAAAACCAAAAGCCCGGCATGACATGCATAAATAAACCTGCTAGCAACAATACAGTACATGCAACATAAAAACAGCCGAATCATTAAATGATTTGTTATTAAAGCTTTAAAAGTTACTTTACTTAAAAATTTACTTAAATACCAAAATGTCACGTTTATTTTTTGTAATTATAGTTATATTTTTGTTGATATCTCTTTTAAAAAAAAGAAAGAAAAACTCCTATAATTCAAAGAATATTTAGGGTGGAAAAATTAGAAACGGAAATATCTATTAATTACATTCTGTATTTAAGTAGAAGAGAGAAACCACAAGTTATTTTTGTAAATTGTTATTTTATGCAGATTTGAGCAGTTCCACATTTAAAGAATTAAACTGGTGCCTTTTGTCAGTTTTATTTCTTATGTTGCTGAGTCATGTTGGTGTTTGTGTGTATTTAAATCATTTGATTAGTCTCTTTTTCTTTTGTTTAAAGAAACATCTGCAGCACTTTCTAATTTCCACTAGTTTGTTTTAATGTTCCTAATGTGCTGAATGTTCCTCTTGTCTGACGCCATCGGCACCATGTCGGTCTAACTTTGTTGTTTGGGTGTTGTAGTTTTTATTTGGATCCATCAAAGTGAAGTGACTTATGCTGAAGATGAACAGTGCTTGATGGAAGACTTTCAATGGGGAAGTAAAGCACATTATTAAATAAAAGGAAGCTGGTTAAAATGAATTGCGTCTGTTCCTTTTATTTATTTATATTATTATTATAATTTTAAATCAAAAATGATTTTGAAGAGTTTGGGCTGTTATCTTAATGAGTCAGCTTAACAAATAAAAAGAATGCTTACATTAAAGGTCAAATTTTATTATTTCTTTCACAGCAGTAGGAGAGATAACACATTTTTAAAAGTATTTATGACTTTGTTTATATTATTAATCAACATCCTTCAGAACCTGATGCAGAAATAATTTGAACTGTTGGAGCTGAAGCACAGAAAACATGCAGGACAGCGTGGAGACTGAACTGAGATACTAATACCAATAAAATCAGCCTTGATGTCTTTAAAAGTCTGAGTTTTTATATACAGCTGCCAGGAAAACAAGTTTAAGAACAGAAAATTAAAGGCCCAAAAAGATTATTTTACTGACAGCAGGGGGAAACAGAATCAACATTTATAATATGGAATCTGGTGGTTTGCTGTTTTACACTGATCCCATGCTGTGTTGTAGTTTATATTTGAAATAATCACATTATTACACTTCTTCTTTTACTCTTGGCAAACAAACACTTGGCTCAACTGACATGCTGCAGAAAATAAATTAACCCTCAAAATAAACTTTTCTTATCAATGCTTTTCTAGTATTTCCACCGTGACATTCAGTGGCACTCAGTTTTATTTTATGCAAACTAGCAGAAACACCTGCACCTGGGTATATCGCTCTATTAATCCTCCGAATCCAGATTTTTTCTTTTAAACTAAAAGTGAAATGAAGGTACTGAAAGAAATATTTCACTTTATTTATTGTCATGGGCCTGGTAACAGGAAATGAGTTAAGTATAAGGACAAAGCAAGTCTAGCAAAATGTCATTTTATGCTACAACATTCAGATTCTAATTATTTTTTCCCCATTTCTAAGAAGAAAGAAAAAAACACGTAAAAATGGCATGTATGAGCTGTACTAAATATTTAGCCACCTAACAGAAGCAAGATCAAAATTAGATGCTTGACAAACAGTGATGAACACGTCATAATCAAAATAAATGTTCTGTTCTGAATTTAACGGTCAATTCTCTGATTGCAAAAACATTTAAAAGGTTCAGCTCTTTCAGGAGATAGCTATCATGACTTTTGTTAACTTTTTTAATCTGGTTACAAGTTTAACTTTATCAAGAACTTACAACTTCATTTAGCTTTATTATTGTAATACAGACACTACTTTTAAATATGTATCAGAGATCTCTTAAAATTATTTAACACGTTGTTTTCTTTCAGATTTATTTAATACTTCTGGTAAATCTATGTCTAATAATTCTGGTGCTGCTAGTGCTACTTGTAGCAAGCAAGCTGCTTTAGCTTCAGCTAGCATTTTGCCATTTTCAGATAGCATTTTGTGACAGTTTTAGCTGGTTTTGTTTCTTTTAGCCTTTACAATTTTAATACTGTAATAAATTTGTTGGTCACACAAGCAGAATACAGTGTATCTTGCCTAGAATGTCAGAAGCGTCCATCACCACACACCAGGTTACAAAAATAGTCTATTTGTGCATCTGCTCCTAAAAAACCCACCCTTAAGCTAAGAAATAAAGGCCTATAATAAAGATTAAATAAATGAGTTCACTAAGCTCGCGCAGCGGCGAGGCTCCTCCCCAGGGTAAGCTTGTGATGTCGTCCGACGCCCCGGGGTTGACTGGACGATGATCCTGGATGGGTTCCACACCAGATCAGAGCAGGCAGCAGGAACAGAAGCAGGGTGGTGACTGCACCCCACTAAAACCCTAAAGGACTGTCTAAAGGAGGTACCCAGCCTCCCCTCCTGACACACCTAACCACCTGTCTAACTGTCTTCATCACCAGCAGCCCTAAATGACTGCAAACAACACCCTCCCTCCAAAAGGGTGCTGCCACAACCTCTGCAAAAAGTCTCCCTCAATTTGTTTGAGACCTTTATCCAGTGTGCTGCTCCTCCACTGACTGAACACACCTGTCCCCGATCAGTCTCCTTGCCTCCACTGATGAGTCCTGCTCATCACCTCCCTCCCCCAGACCTTAAATGACTCACCCTCGAGACTTTACATGTCCATGCTATAATCTTTAGACCAAGCAGGCATTCTTTGCTGACGTGCAGGGCGAGCCTGCCCAGCTGGTCTAGTCCTTTGGGGTGAGGCTCCCTGCTGATCCTGCAGCGCTGACAGATCCCAGGGAAATGGTGCAGAGGAGGAACCAGCAAAAGTGACACTCTCCATCCCTCCAGCACCCGGCCTGCAGTGGGGGGACTTTGCTCCTTTCTTGGCGTGGGCCTCTCTGATGACTCGGGTCACACTGATGATCATCCCTGCCAGCATCTGCCTGGACTACTGGCATTGAGCAGGTCTGGCACGCGGCTGTCTTCTGGATCCCACAGCCAGTGGTGATGAGACTGCTGAGGAAGGAACAAAAGACTTGAGTCTGTTGAAATGAATAACAGTGCCTAGACCCCACTCTCAACCACTCCATTGGGCCTTATAATGTCTCTGCAACTTGGGACACACCCCACGCTTTCTGGCCTTGTTGTGCACCCACACTTGTCCTCCTTCTGAGTAATACTGAAAGTTTGCTCTGAAATCATAACATCTCCTCTGTTGCTCTGAAGCTTTTGTTTGATGGTGTTCTACTACTATAGATAATGTTTCCTGCAACCTCGACACATACTCACTCATCCACAGAAGAAAATTATCTGTTGTTCACATTTAACATAAATGGTAAGACAATTTACGTCCCAAACAAAACTCTGAAGGGTCAAGAGACACCATTTCCTGAATTTTGGTGTAATTTAACAGGTTGTTAAACATCTGTAAACATTTGACACAATTCATTAAAAACAGGCCTCGCTTGCAAAAGAGTCCTCGATGCTCAATGAGACTAACAACCTGTATAAATAAATGTAATGTTGAATTGAAATAACTATTTTAGAGAGCATGAATAGAGCAGCTCCGATGCTATCAAGCGTCCTGCCACCACAACCCAACTGAGTGTGTACTTCTGATAAACACCTGAATCTAAACACCTGTGTGAGCACGCTTGTCACTATAAGATTTATTCATAAGAATGTTCAATAGTGGATATCAGAGTCAGAGAGTCTTTATTGTCATTTGCACCGCATGTGGTACATGTGATGAAAACGAGATTATGTACACAGGGTCCCAGTTACATCCAACAACAAATGCAAGAGAAAAACAGTAATAACATCTAGAATTAACTAAGAAAAACATCAACTAGTAATACACTAAGCCCTAATGTAGTGGAAAAACATCATTATAAACAGCAGCACGAACATGAGTCTGTATGAGCAGATGGTCACAGATGAACACAGCAACAAGAAAACAGATCAGCATCAGCATGATGTGATATTTTGCAGTGTTTATTCTTATTATTTATTTATTCATGAGTCTAACAGCCTCAGGGTAGAAGCTGTTCCTCAGTCTAGTGGTTCTACATTTGATGCTCCTCAACCTCCGTCCTGAGGGGAGTGGGGCAAAGAGTGAGTGTGCTGGGTGAGTGAGGTCTTTCATGATGCAGGTGGCTCTTTTCCTGCATCTGGAGGTGTAAATGTCTGTGATGGTGGGGAGACTGACTCCAACAGACTTCTGTGCAGCCTTCACCACTCTCTGTAGAGCTTTCCTCTCTGCAACTGTGTGTGGGGATGTGTGTGTGGGGATGTGGGGACCCACCCGTCCCCACAGGACATGATGGTAACACAGGGAGGACCGGAGCCACACAGCGGCTCCCAAGCCCGGAGCCCCAGGAGTCTCCCAACAGGGACAACTGCACTCCCGCAGAGAGAAGCAGAGGGAAGCCCCGGATGACCCCCAGCAACCAATATGCAGAGACCCCAGGAGGCTGCAGCAACGAGCCCACAGGCCCCGCTGGCAACCCGCCCCTCCAGAGTAGATCCGGCCATGGACACTGAGTCCCGAGGTCATACCACCCCCCCAACAGAGGACCGACAGAGCCAGGGCACCCAGGCGGATTGGGTGGGATGGCACACACCCAATCACCCAGCCCAGATGCGAGAGCCACCAATGCACCGGCGGCAGGGGGGCCTGCCACCGGAAGTAGATCCCACATTAAATGGGGGGCCCAAATTGATCCAAGAGAGGGGACCACCCAAAACCCAACCCACGACATAAACAGGCACACACTGACGGCCCAACAGAGCCTTTGTCGGGCCGTCCATGCTCCCCACTCACCCGACAGCGACCGCAAGCCGGCCCCAGGCTAGGGGCCAGAGCAGCAGGGAGCTGCAGCTGGGGGAGGCCGGCCCAGCAAACCAAGGACCAGGCACCCCACGAGCCCCACACCACAGGCCCGGAGAAGCCCCGGCACGCCACCTCCCCCCCCCACACACACAGCATGCCCCACCGTAAATGTGTCACACCAGGCCAACCAGCCAGCGCCCAGTCAAAGCGAAGCCACACCCCTGACCGCCGCCCTACGCCACCAACGACCACACACACAATCACAGCCGACCCCCCACCGGAACCCGTCAGTCACCCCGACCATCGAAACAAGGAAACTTGATCAAAAAATCTGAACAACCCAGGGAGAGCCGGAACACCGGCCCCACCCCCAACCTCCCCCCAAGGCCCAAAGCCCACCCACAGCCCAGACCCCAACCAGGTGGCTTAACCCCCTCCTTGCCCTCGACCCCAAATGTCAAATGGAGAATGGGGCTGCAAGCAGTGGCGGTTCCTTATATGGGCGACATGGGCGGCCGCCCAAGGTGGCCTACAGCAGGGGGCGGCATAACATTGCGCAGTTTAGGAAAAAGAGAAAAGAAGAAGAGGAGATGCCGCTCCTCGTTTTTTAAATATATTTTTTATCTTTTACAACTTTTGTTATTAACAACATATAACACAGAACACCACTACCGCGCTGCTCCTGGACCGCCCTTCATTTATTCACATGTCATCAGTTTATCACCGCAGCAGCTGCGGGGGCGCACCTTCTCCACTTTTAGTTCCGTTTTTGTTATGTGCCCGGAGGTGACACGTAAGTGCGGTCAGTGGAAAGATTGAAGGGAGAAAAAGCAAGGGTGGTACAGAGAAGAGAATAATTAAAAGGAGAAAGGCTCTGGAAACAGACGCAGCTAAATGTGCAAACATTGACACATTTTTCATTCAAACAGCTGCAGTTTGTAAATGAGAGAGATCAAACAGGTGAGACATGATGTTGAACTTTGCCTGCAAAACACAGATCAAGTTAATTATCAAGTCAATGAATTTTATAGGCGTAGATCCTGGGGGGGTCTGGACCCCCCCAATCTTGGGGAAATATAGATCTGTCCCCCCCAATAATTCAATAAAGGAAACCGTGTCTTTAAACAATATAAATATAAAAAGGCAAAAAAAGAGAGAAATCCGCCATTATTCTAAGAAAAAAAAGGAAATTTTGCCCCCCCCCCCTTCTCTGTTGGCAAATGGTTTAGTCCAATGTTTACAAGGAACAACAAAAGCACCGGAGTCACAGGCTCCGGGCGCGGAGCCGCTGGGTGGGAGTGAGCTGCAGCACAAACTATTAACTTCCAGTAAGTAGCTACTTAAAACATAGGTGACAGTGACTGGGAGGAAAAGGTCTTTTACAGTGTTGAAAGACAAGTGTGTCTGTGTCTCATTAGTGGCTGTAGCAACAGCAAAACGCAACGAGGAGCGACACTTCATCAGCTAACACGCTAGCTTCAATGCTAACTGGCTCACAACAGACAGAAGAATGTCAGCGCAGCTTTGAGCAGGATGGATTCACATTCATCATATTTTCAGGTGTGGAGCTCTTGAAAGAAGTAATGATAAAATATGTGAAAGATAAATAATTTAAAAAGAGTAGAGAAGATGTGATGATTAGTTAAAATGATTTTATATGTGTAGCACTTTGTTGCAGCTGTGGTTGTTTTAAAGGGCTTTCTAAATAAATTATTATAAAAAATGTTGAGGATCAATACTTATGTCACATGATTAATAAAAAAAGTCACTGTTTATTATATTACAATTACATTATTGATATTTTGTATCTGCAACTGGAAGATTTTATTCTTAATAGGTTCTTAAAAAATGCTACAGATTTGTTAATAGTAAAAGGCATATTTTGAATGAATGTTACAAACGTGTTCATTTCTACAAAACAGTTAATAAAATATTTATAAAATACAATGAATTTCAAATGTTACAGATTGAGTTTAACATAAAAGAAATAGTGTTTTATGTTTAAATATCAGTTAATAAGTAATCCATTATGCCCCCTTGTTTAGGACTGGAACCAATCTCAGCTGCTTTTGTGTGAAGGCAGGGGCACCCAGGACAGGTCTCCAGTCTGTCCCAGAGAGACAGAGAGACAAACAACCATCCACACTCCCAGTCAAAGCTAAGAACAATTTACATTTGCACAGAAGAGCCAAAAAATTATTCAAACTGAGGACTCAAGTTCTTGATTGGGAGTTCTAATCACTACTGGTAATTATCAATAATAATTGATCATATTTACCAAGCTAAATCATTGTGTGGAGTCTTTAATAATACAGACCAGATCAGATGTGATCAGGCAGTCATATATTCACATGTATGTAAATATATTATTATTAATACTATAATTAAAGTTGAACCATGCAAATTTGTTTGGAACGAACAAGTGGACCTTTGTGCCTCTTGGTCCCACTGAAGTAGCTCTCAGTCTCAGAAAGTTTGGTGACCCCTGCATTAAAGTATTTCTTATTATATTATTAGTAGTAGTAATAATTATTAACAAATTAATTATTATTAACATTATTATTATTTATTATATTATATTAATTAATTAATTATTATTAATTATTATTATTAGTAGTATTTCTTATTATTATTATATTTATTGTAAAGTATTTCTTCTTCTTGAAAACTGTTTTCTTTTTAAGTTTTAAGATTTTTGGAAGGTGTGGTACCAGATTATCAGTGACACTGACCACAGCAATCTATGAATACAAGCCAAACAGAAATTTAAACAATATTTAGAGGGGACCTATTTTGCAAAATTCTCATTTTGCCACTTGTCATTTTGACAAGTGGCAAAGATTGAACACATTAAATTTTTTACAAGAGTAATGAGTGTCACTATTGTACTGATTAATAGTAGTATTAAGACTACTAAATACATGCCATTTAAATCAATATTATTGCTGATTATTCTGCATAGTATATGCATGCAGTTTGGATAAACTTCCCTCTGTACATTTTGCATTACATTTCACTGTAACTTTGCCGACCCCCCCAAAATTGCTCTTAAAAAATTTCCCTGTTTATGGTCCCCCCCAATAATGAGATGAAATCTACGTCCTTGTCTGTACCGGATAGTGTCGACCTGTACTCCCAGAAATACGGTAACCCGTGATGGAGTTAGGTCACTCTTTTGTAGGTTTATGACAAAACCGAGAGACTCCAGGTGAGAGATCACCCTGCAGGAGTGTGACTGGGCCTGTATTCTGTTTCCAGCCAGAATCAGGAGGTCATCCAGGTAGTTTATAACCCTGAGTCCTTGATTCCTAAGGGGGGGTCAGGGCTGCGTCCAGACATTTAGTAAATGTACGAGGAGCCGTCTTCAAACCGAAGGGTAAGGCTTTGAATTCATAAGCCTTTCCTTTGAAAGCAAAACGGAGGAATTTTCTGTGTTTCCTCCACACGTTTACATGGAAATAGGCATCTTTCAAATCCATTGTACAAGCGTAGTCTCCTGGTCTCACAGACTGGAGAACCTGCCGCAGAGTAAGCATCTTCAACTTAAAATTCTTTATTCTTTTGTTCAGAGTCCTGAGATTTAGGATCGGTCTCAGGGAATGGTCCTTTTTGGGCACCAGGAAGCACTTACTGTAGTGGCCGGAGCGTAGTTTGCGTTTTGGGACCAAACTTATCACTCCCTTCTGTAGCATCGTCAATACTTCCTCCCTCAGCACGTGTGCGCGTGCAAGGTTAACATTTGATTGCAGTACCCCTGTGAAGTCTCCTGGTGAACTACAACTTGAGCCCATGACATATCGTCGTCATGACCCATTCATTTGGTAGACACGCCCTCCAGGCCTGCGCGTGTGCCATGAGCCTGGAAGGCATGTCCAATTGTTCGTCATGTTTGTGTGTGGGGAGGGTTGGCCTTTGACCCCTCTCGTGCTCTCTTGAGCAGGCTGGTCAGCCCAACAGAAGATATTGCGAGATCTGACTGTCTCAGGCAGAGCTCGTGTATCTTACTGCGGTTCATAGTTTGACCGCGTGGTTTAGTTTTATAAAGGTGGGACTCGAGTCAAGAACCAGGGCAGTCTGTGCTTTGGTACTTTAATTTTTGTATATGCATGAAACAGTGTTTGTTTTGATTACACAAACAGTAGGCAAGTCAAGTTTAGTGCGCATGTTACCAGCTCCTTGTAGTGTTTTACAAGTGGAGACTGGGCTCAAAAGGTCAGTTTCCCGTACCGCGTGGACGGGTAAACCTGTAAAATCATGAATTCGTTCTGTTTCATCAGGCCCGAATCTGCTTTCCACATGGGGTCATTGAAGAGGCACTCGGCTGATACTTGAAAGGTTCATTTGTCGTTACCTGGAGTTCCTGCAGCTTTTCTGCCAGGTACGCCTGCATCATGGTTGAGGCGTTCATTGCACGAGCTGCGAGGCCCTGAGCCTTGTAGCATTTTTCAAGCTGTTTCTCCGAAGCGCAGCAGGCCCTGCTGGGCAGCGCTGGCTTCGCCCCCGTAGCTGTGTGGGCCAGATGAGCCGCTAGGGTCTCCTTTATCTGGGGTGCGCTGGCGAGGCCTGCTGTCTCCATTCCAGCGACATCCAGGAGTTGGAATAGTGGCAACGTCATGGGAGCTCCGGGTTCCGCCCACGAGCGTGTGAGCTCCATGAGGAAGTCCGGGAAAATGGGCATTTTCTGCGACATCGTCGGCTGCTGCTTCGCGTAGAAGTAGTTTCCCGCCAGCCTCGTAACCTGCTGGCGAGGCGTCCCTGATAGCAAACGGATTCCGGACCGGATCCATTCCGGATCTACCGTAGGATCCGAAACGGATGCTTAAAACGGATCCGGATCGGAGTCCACTTGTACATCGGATCGGATCCGATTTGGATCCGGATCACAGACTCAGATCGGATATGGCCCGGACCCTATCCGGATCCACTCATTAAAGAGGGTTTTTGGGTACATCCGGCCCGGATCCGTTTTGGACCCGTTCATGGAATGTTTCATCCGGCCCGGATCCGTTTTGGACCCGTTCATGGAATGCTTCATCCGGCCCACATCCGTTTATGTTACTCATATCGGAGGTGGACTAATTTGGTCCAGAACCTTTATTTATCATGAATTGAGAGAAGTAGCTAAAAACTTGTATACCAGCTCCAAAAAGACTCCATACATCTAACCAGTTTAACATTGAACACATGAAAATAATTTATTGTGAAGCTGCAAAAGACCTAAAATTGGGTTCTGAGTAAATTTACAGTTTTGAGGCTGCACAATGGCGCAGTTGGTAGTACTGTTGCAGGTGTTAAAATCCCAGCCAGGGTCTTTCTGCATGTGTTTGCATGTTCTCCGTGTACATGGTTCTCTAGGTACTTCATCTCGTCTGTTATCCACAAACTATGCTGTACTGTTCTCCCTACTCTATACCAGGACAAAACGAAGCACCTTTTTTCATTTATCAAGACTTTTTAAAGTTTTCACTTTTTAACCCAGGAAAGTTAGTTAACAGAACTCAAAAATTTAAGTACAAGATGAGACATTTTTAAAGGTAACAAAAATCAATTTTTATTAGTTTGTTGTCCTTGATCTAAGTACAGAATACATGTACTCAGAAATGTTGACTTTGTATTAATAAAGCACATGAAGCAAAACTTACAAAAAATCTGAAGCAGCTGATAATGTTTAAATACATCAAGTAGAACAAACTTGAAATGACTACACTGTTAAAATAAATAGGGTGGTTAAACTTAAAGCTCCTCTGACATCATCTTTTAACTTTCCATAAAATGGCACAACATATACATATATTAAGATTGACCTCTGATCGTTTTTGCTAAAACAATGTGAAATTAATGAAAATTCCTCTCCAAAATAGTTTAAAATTAGCGCCGTTTTTTTACACGGTAAATTCGGGTTTTTCCGGTCACGTGATTGTGACGTCAGATACAGATCTCTGCTCCAACGGCACATTTAATACAATGGAGAAAGATACAAACGCATCCGTCGAATTTAGCCATTTAAAACTTTAGATTTTAGCGATTTGGCTTCAGTTCGTGAAGAAGAAGTTATTTTGAGTGATAAACAACAAACAGCAAGGTTTCTTTTGTCCGTGTTGCTTTTTTTTTCAGGAGAGGTTTCACATACATGAAGTGAGCACCAGATGTCAGCAAAGCAGAGCAATCTACAGTGCTCTGTAAGAGTTATCACGATAGCTTTGTTGACATCTGGTGCTCACTTCATGTATGTGAGTTGGCTCCGATGGTGGGGGAGGATGCCGGTCAGACCTGGCAGACCCAAACGTATCGTGAGGGTCTGCTGGGA
>JBBPBX010041197.1:0-28979 GCA_038048925.1 Garcialebias charrua
AGTGCAACATAAACCAGCATGTTAAAACATGATCATTCACACATTGAAAGAATACCTTGCTCATGTAAATAACAAATGATCATAAAAATGACAGAAGGTTATTCTGTTGAATACATTTGAATTAGAACTAATTTAAAGAGTAAAAAGAGTCTGTTGTAGTTATTACTATTAGACGAAGGTGTATCAGAGACAGGGTCTGGACCACTACATTCCCACCTTTTGGAAGTTATCGCCCGTCCATGGGGATGAGTTCCAACACAAAAGGACACCACCAAATGTCTCTGATCTTATGTAATCCAGCAAGTGGAAAAAGAAAAATTATAATCCCATATTGTTTGTAGGTAATTCCATACTGTTTGTAGGTAATTTATACTGTTTGTAGGTAATCCCATTGCGGCAAAACTTTTAATCGCTTGGAAAACCGAGTCTTTAATCCATTGGAACAAAGTTTATAATCCACAGCGGTAATTCCACAGCGATAATTCCACAACGGTAATCCCACAACGATTAGAGTTGTTGATTTCATCAGTAACAACTGTTTTTGTATCAGCATGTAGAGACGACCCTTGGATGAAGGTTGAAGACCAATGTTGGTGTACATTGCTGTTCATCATTCTTTAGTTTGTAGCAGGTCGCTTTCGTAAATGAGCCCTCGAGGCTCAATAAGATTTACCTGACTAAATAAAGGTTGAATGAATGAAAAGTTGGAGTTGCAGGTCCCCACATCGAAGGTTGTTGGCTGGATGGTTTCCAGTCAGTGCCACTCTCGTTCTATGTGTCATGCATTTATGTGGTTTTAGGTGGGCTTATGATTGGGATTTTACATTAAGCCTTACCTATATGCACCTAGTGTGTAAGCTATCATGATTTAGATCAGCTACAATTACCAATTAAGGGGTGGGTCATGCTGTAAAAATTAGATATAGGGATCTACATCTATAAAAGGTTCAGGAGGGCTTCATTAACAAAGGCCTCTTCTTCCAAACTATTCCTCCATTCATAACTTAGTTTAAGTTAGAACTAAAATAGAAAAAGAAAATATAGTTTGGTCTAAATGTCTGTTGTCCTTTAGACAAACGAGGTAGGGTTTTGGCTTTTCCCATTTAAAAATTTTGAGTCTATGGCAAGACTTATTTTTAAAAAAATTAGGTAATATCTCAAATATAATTGTTCGAGCAGGCTAAATTTGGAAAGTTGTGAGATCAGTGTAGATTATAGTACCTAAGATAGCATTAATCTAAAATGGATCTTCAACTATTGAGATTTAAACAAACAAACTGCATGTTGGCATAGTTAAAATCCATATTATTCATTAACTAGTGTTAATACAAAATCTCTTTTGGCTGGGAGTGTTCAGAACCAATGCAATATCTCAAATAATGACAACAGTAGTGACTAAACAACAAGGAAACAACGTTTCACTGCTTCGACACACTCTTGTCATCAGATTCCAACATGAAACACACAAGAAAAAAACAGGTCTTAGCTTTATGTAGCCGGACGGGTATGGATAAAAAATAGGCAACTTTAGTTTAAAAAATAAATAATCTATTTTTAATTTAAAAAAATGAGTTTGGTTAAAAACTTTACTAAAAGTTACCCTTAAGCCCGAGATACACTCATGCGTCCTCAGGTACGCCACCATATGCGCGCATTTTGTGCGCATGTGTTTCGCTGATATGCTTGAGCATATGTCAGAAACTATACGCTCGCGTTCTCCTTGTTGTAATATGAGCAGCTGCACACGGAGGGGACTCGCTGATTGGTCACTTGCTGACACGCCTACTGAAATGATTGACAGCCTTCAGTCAGCTGAAAGTGAAACCTCGAGAATGCATCATGAGCAGCTCGCTCAGACTTCTGCGGTGTTCTGATACGGTGTTTCTACTATATATGTTATAAAAAGTTCTCTCAGAAATAAAAATAATAACAGGGAGCGCTTTTCCTGCAGCACACAGCCCACCAGGGAATATTTAAAACATCGCGCACCCAGGTAGGACCTGAATTCATTCATTTCAATCATCGAGTGAACGGAGGAAGAAGCGGTTACTTGACTTTAGGCAAAAAAACAAAAGAAAAGGCCCGATCAGCGATAAAGAAGGGGAATTTATTTCATTTGTGTAACATACAAAACAGTCCGGCGCCGGGAAGTTTATGGTCAGACACCGCGTATCGCGCACGCGTATCGCGCACGCGTAGTAAAAAAAAAGCTTTGCGCGTACATGCCCTGAGGGGCTACGCGGGGCTACGCTTTTGCCTTGGCGTACGTACGTTGCGTATAGGCGTACCGTGAGGACGCTCGAGTGTATCTCGGCATTTAGGCACATAGACCCGTTGCAGAGGAGGCTTGAGACAGATTCACACACTGGCACCAATTAAATTGCACAATTGTTTAATTAAATAAAATACTAAATTTAAAATATTCAGTTTTAAAAAGGCAATTCTAACTCATTTCTATAAAAGTGCAATTCATATCAGTATTCTAAAAAAGGAAGGAAATCATACACACACACACACACACTTAAGCCTCCCTGGTAAGGTCTATTCAGGGGTTCTGAAGAGGAGGGTCCGTCGGATAGTCGAACCTCGGATTCAGGAGGAGCAGTGTGGTTTTCGTGCTGGTCGTGGAACACTGGACCAGCTCTACACCCTCAGCAGGGTCCTGGAGGGTGCGTGGGAGTTTGCCCAACCAGTTTACATGTGCTTTGTGGACTTGGAAAAGGCATTCGACCGCGTCCCTCGGGGGGTTCTGTGGGGGGTACTCCGGGAGTATGGGGTACCAGGCCCATTGATATGGGCTGTTAGGTCCCTGTACGACCGGTGTCAGAGCTTGGTCCGCATTGCCGGCAGTAAGTCAGGCTCGTTTCCAGTGAGAGTTGGACTCCGCCAAGGTTGCCCTTTGTCACCGATTCTGTTCATAACTTTTATGGACAGAATTTCTAGGCGCAGCCAAGGTGTTGAGAGGATCCGTTTTGGTGGCCTTAGAATCGCTTCTCTGTTTTTTGCAGATGATGTGGTCCTATTGGCTTCATCAGATCGTGATCTACAGCTTTCACTGGAGCGGTTTGCAGCCGAGTGTGATGCGGCCGGGATGAGGATCAGTTCCTCCAAATCCGAGGCCATGGTCTTGAGCCGGAAAAGGGTAGCATGCCCTCTCCGGGTCGGGGAGGAGGTCCTGCCCCAAGTGGAGGAGTTTAAGTATCTCGGGGTCTTGTTCACGAATGAGGGAAAACTGGAGCGTGAGATCGATAGGCGGATAGGTGCAGCATCCGCAGTGAAGCGGGCGCTGTACCGGTCTGTCGTGGTGAAGAGAGAGCTGAGTCGAAAGGCAAAGCTCTCAATTTACCGATCGATCTACGTTCCCACCCTCATCTATGGTCATGAGCTTTGGGTTGTGACCGAAAGAACGAGATCTCGGATACAAGCGGCTGAAATGAGTTTTCTCCGCAGGGTGTCTGGACTCTCCCTTAGAGATAGGGTGAGAAGCTCAGTCATCCGGGAGGGACTCGGAGTAGAGCCGCTGCTTCTCCACATCGAGAGGAGCCAGTTGAGGTGGCTCGGGCATCTGGTTAGGATGCCTCCTGGACGCCTCCCTGGGGAGGTGTTCCGGGCATGTCCCACCGGGAGGAGACCCAGAGGAAGACCCAGGACACGCTGGAGGGACTATGTTTCTCGGCTGGCCTGGGAACGCCTTGGGATTCCCCCAGAGGAGCTGCTCCAAGTGGCTGGGGAGAGGGAAGTCTGGGCCTCCCTACTTAGGCTGCTACCCCCGCGACCCGACCCCGGATAAGCGGACGAAAATGGATGGATGGATGGATACACACACTTCCCACACCAAAACAGGATTACTGTCACCGCCTGGAGGG
Organism: Garcialebias charrua; assembly: GCA_038048925.1. Taxonomy (NCBI): domain Eukaryota; kingdom Metazoa; phylum Chordata; class Actinopteri; order Cyprinodontiformes; family Rivulidae; genus Garcialebias; species Garcialebias charrua. Next base: position 3,867 of record JBBPBX010041197.1, read on the forward strand.
ATCCTTTTATCGATCACATGACAGTCCAAAGTCCACCCTGGTATGATCTGCTGCACCCGAAGAGCCGCCACTCAAACCGACACCTGTTCAGTTAGTTAGCAGGCAGATGGACGCCAAGGACAAACAGCAGGGACACCAAGTTCCACCTCTAGCAAGAGAGGGAAACAAGCAGCTTCTACCGGTGGTCGCGAGAACGGTAGATCATCGTGACCCCAAGCGCACAGTCAACGCTAGCGCATGACACAGCCATCAGACGCTAAGGTCTGCCCCAGAAGGCGGGTGACGTGTAACTAACCATGAGGACTGGGCCCGTTTTATACCGGAAGCCAGCCCCAGACCCACCAATCGCCTCGCAGCACCTGTGTGGTGCATTTAATGTCCGTAGGACATCCTGCCGCATTTATAACCTATGTAGCCTGGTTAAAACCAGACCCTTGTCCTTCACTTCGCTTCGTACTAGGGTCTGGAGTTTCTCCTATAGAGAACCGATTCTTGTTGGAGGCGTGGCCTCTGCTGAGGAACAAAACCAATGGATCTGATTTTACCCAGTCGTTAACGATTGGCCGTGACATATGTTGCGCGGAGCAGGGGGTCCACATGAGTGGACACGGAGCAGGCTAACTTTTCAGATAAACGGGCCAGTAGAAGCGATCTCGGGCCAGGTTGATAACTCTTTCAGCACCGAGGTGACCCATGTCCTTATGAAGGAGTTTCAGCACCAAGGGCCTGTACTCTGCAGGCAGTACAAGCTGTTTTCTACCCCCAGCTTCTCTGTAAAGTAGCTCATTCTCCATCTTAAGTTTCCCCCACTCACACATTAACCTCCGCATTAACCCATCTGCATTTTGCCCCACTCCCCTCAGGACGGAGGCTGAGGAGTATCAAATGTAGAACCACTAGACTGAGGAACAGCTTCTACCCTGAGGCTGTTAGACTCATGAATAAATAAATAATGAGAATAAACACTGCAAAATATCACATCATGCTGATGCTGATCTGTTTTCTTGTTGCTGTGTTCATCTGTGACCATCTGCTCATACAGACTCATGTTCGTGCTGCTGTTTATAATGATGTTTTTCCACTACATTAGGGCTTAGTGTATTACTAGTTGATGTTTCTCTTAGTTAATTCTAGATGTTATTACTGTTTTTCTCTTGCATTTGTTGTTGGATGTAACTGGGACCCCGTGTACATAATCTCGTTTTCATCACATGTACCACATGCGGTGCAAATGACAATAAAGACTCTCTGACTCTGACTCTGATATGTCTTTAATTTACTAACTGTTGGCCTGGATGAAACATTTGAGATAAAATTTGATTTTTATAATTTATTTTCGTAGCGCCCCTGAGTCTATTTGGAAAAAGTCAAACCGAAAAATTTAAATCTAGCAGATTTGACCATTTTGTGAATTGATTAAGGAACGGTTAAGCTCAGGAACCCTTCTGCTATAATGTCAGCTAAGAAATGTATTTTTTCTCAGCAAAGAAATAATAGTTTTTACAGTGTTTTCTTGTAAATTCCTTCATGCCGGCAGCCATTTTAAGCAGGGCAAACTGACGACGTCAGTTGACGTAGTTCAAAACTCCGCCTTCTGTTCTCTGATTGGTCCGGAAACTCCGCCTTCTGTTCTCTGATTGGTCCGGCCAAAAATCTTCCGGCGAAATCCTTCTCTATGAGAGAAGTCCCAGATGGAGCAGTGAAAGGAAAATAGAATTGAGCGGAGCTGCGTAGGAAGGCGAGGGCCAGGCTATAACCAATGTCAAATTAAATCCTGTAGATTTAATGGTTTTTAAGGTTAGTTTTTTGTTGTGGTTTTTTTAGACTTAGCGTTTCCTAAGTTCAACTTGGACAATGCGACTTATAGGGCGGGAAATACGGCAGTTTGAACCTGATTAGTTTATTTACTAATTTCTGCTTGGACGACCTTAATTTCTCATGAAGTCTGTGATTTTGCGAGATCTTTGTATTTTGTGGAGTTATTGAAATCTTTGTCTTGGACATGGGCATGACCTAACATCACCCCCCTGTGGTTATGGGGGACCACGAACATAGGTGAGGACGTCGGTCCATGGGCACAAGTTAGGATACCTTTGTTTAGTTTAAGCTGTTTGTGCAGCTGAAAGAGGTCTGAACACAGGAACCTTTTAGGTTTCGGCCAATGTTTCTTCTCATGTTTACCTCTTTCTGTGTAATTTAGGCGTATCACAAACGTCAGCGCAGTCGCAGGTGTGTCCGATTGTTCAGACTGCGACGGGTCACTGTCGTTGTGTGTGTTTTCCCCCCTTTTGTCTGAAGAGGGGCTCTTTGAGTCTAAAAACTATGTCATTTTTGATTAGTTCTAGACTCAAATGCTTTTGAACCAAGGTTTCATAGAAAGCTTGGCTGATTGCCGATTTATCTGTCCAAGGGGACAGTACAGCATCTTCGGTGTAGGATCCTTGGATCTCTACACCTTTTACTACCTGTTGTAGGTAGTGTTCAGTGAGTGCTGATTGTTTCAGCTCTCACGGGAGGCTCTCATGTTGATTTTCAACATCTTCACTTTCAGCATCTTGTTGACTGTCAGCATTTTGTTGGCTGTCAGCATCTGTGGCAATGTTGTTGTTAACTGTGTGCTCTGAGTTTTTGTAAAAGATAGTGCTACACATCGCTGTACCAGGTTGATATCCTTGCTTGTATTATTCAAATTTTCTGACAAACTACTTACTTCCTCAGTCTCTTCTGAGCACAGATGTGTTGGACCTTTTTTCTGGAGCTCTTGCGACTTTTTGCATGTCTCGGACTGTTCTGTACGAATTGCAGCAGGAAGAGGGCTTTGGCTCGGTTTAAACCACGTTGGGTCTCTTGTAGAGCGAACACCTACCTTTTGTGGTTTTTTTGCTTGTCTCAGACTTTTCTATCTGAGGTGCACTAGGAGCAGGGCTCCGTTTAAACCACTTTGGGTCTCTGTTCCAGCTGGCACCAACATTTCATTGTTTGTTGGTTTGAAAATCTTGTTTATTCTCGCTTTCTGTAGGAGAGGGAGCTGAAGCTCGTGTCTCTTCCATCTCCAACGAGTGGGATTTGACCTTTGCACTTGGGGACACCTCAAAAAGGTGATTTGCTTTGTTTGTGAGCTTCAAAAACATTTACAGCACACTGTTTTATTTCTTCCATGGTTTGCTTTTTGTAATTAACCATGGTGTACAGCTTTAATCCTATGTCAGAGATGAGAGTTAAGATGAAAACCATTTTAAAGTCTCTTTCTTCTTCCATGCCTGGTGTATTTTTGTCAACCAAAATAAACTTGGAAAATTCTGTCATAAAACAGCAATGGGTGTTCACCTTTTTCTTGCTAGATGTTCTTGGCAGCTAGGAAGCCACCAGGCTTTGGGAGGGATTTTGCCACATCCCGTTTGAACCAACTCGGGTCTCTTGTGTTGGTCCAGTGAGTGAATGGATTTTGAGACTGATTTTTCATGAGTCCCAAACAAATTTTCTCAACTGTTAGTTTTCCTTTTGCTTCATCCATTTTTGTTTTGATTTTTTTTATAAAAAATCAAACAAGAGATGTTCTTATTTTAGTGTTTGCAGATAACTGTTTTCTTTTATGTAGCAGTGAGATATCAAACTAATCAGCTTTCAGGTTTTATCTGTTTAATACGTTTTTTATTCATAGGTACCTTTTTTCAGGTTTTACCCTCAATGAAATTGTAAAAGATAAATGCCCACTGTCGCAGTGTTAACTTAATATAACTTATTTTTAAAACAGTTACTAATAAACCAAGCCTGATTTTTAGTTTTGTACTTAAACACTTTAAAAAGAGATTTGAATTAAATGCAATATTTTCACTAAAATGTTACAAGATGCTGTTTCATCATGCTTTAAATATATGTATTGCAGTTTGGTTACTGTATTTGACAGTTCTCAGGAGTGAAAATGGTTTTTCTGTTTGTTATTTTAAATATTGTTGTATTTAAAATAAACTGGAGTGGTTAATTGTGCATAGAATACCAATAAAGATGTAATTTTGTAACTAAAGATGCACAGATGTGTACATCATTTCAGTTTGAATGTGCTTCTGTTTCTTTTAACCAGCAGATGGCGTTCACGTTGTCTGACGACAGAGTGGGTTGGCGCAGCTCGTGCGTCACCCCTTTCAGCGAATCAGAACTCCTGTAGTTCTAATTCCTAAGCAATCATGGACGTTGTAATCTTCTTTCCGACCAAACATAGCACAGGAAAAGTACATGTAGCTTTCAAGATAGATGCGAGCTGTTAACCCAACTTTCCGGACTCTTTACAACTCAATAAAAACGCTTAAAATACCTTGCAAAAATTCTGAAATATGTGGCAAACACATTTAGACAGGCACACTTAGCTACGCTTAGTAACACCGCACTTTAACTGTTGAAAACACGAAGGTATCTCGGAACCGATTCAAGGTCGGGTCCGGTCCAATTCAATGAATCAGAAAACGGGTTTCACCAAAACCACTATCCGACAACGTTCCAACAGTAATATGCTTCTTTGTCCTGCTCTAAAATGTAAAAACACCACACACAGCAATCTTGCAAACGTAGGAAGAGCTTTTAAGGCACAATGACGCAGCGTTCATTCTAAGAATTTGCACAGCAGCTTGTATCTGGATCGGAACCAGAACCACACAAGTCTTACACAGACTGACAAATCTTTACCAAAAAGCTTCAAATAGCGTGTTTAAGAGTTGAACAATGATGATGTACAGCTTTAAATGACAATGACAAACACTTTTGCTTGTCCTGCTCTAAAATGTAAAAACACCACACACAGCAATCTTGCAAACGTAGGAAGAGCTTTTAAGGCACAATGACGCAGCGTTCATTCTAAGAATTTGCACAGCAGCTTGTATCTGGATCGGAACCAGAACCACACAAGTCTTACACAGACTGACAAATCTTTACCAAAAAGCTTCAAATAGCGTGTTTAAGAGTTGAACAATGATGATGTACAGCTTTAAATGACAATGACAAACACTTTTGCTTGTTCTGAACACTTTCAGCTAAAACTATATTTCTAGAGTCATTAAAAATTGGATATTATACAAACAAAATGTCTTGGATGAGTCATGATGAGAGCTGGAATTATTTTACAGTGACTGTCCTACAGGATTGAAATTGAATCTTAGTGTTAAATAATAATAAATAAATATACATGCAGATTCAAATTGTTAATTTTGTTTCAAAAGAGAAATTTTCACTTCACTGGTGCGTGTTCCTAAAAAATTACTGTTTAAACAAAGATTATCTTACAGGATTATTAAATTGATATGACTTGCGTGTCTTGAACAATATTAACCCTTCACCGATCTCTGGAGCAGAACGGACTGAAAAAAACTACTGTGACTGTCTTTTAGAACTGTTAAATATAATGCCATTAGTACTAGCATGGGTAGATGGCTGTATATGCCCCCCCCCCTCCCCCATTTTCTCTTTATAGGAGATCCCAGATGGAGATTGAGAACCTAAACTGGGCAGATGGAACAACCAGTGAGGTATCTGAGTTTAATTAGATCATGTAATGCAAAGTAAATATTGAAAATCGGGAATGACAAAATTCATGATTTTAAATAACGAAAAATTGATTCCTCTATAATGTAGATAAGCAACATTTTAGAGTTTTTGGATAATGAATTGAACTTGAATATTGTATAAAATAAAATGAGCAAAGACTTTGTGAGATATTTGACTTTTAAATCACTTAAAATGGTCCGTAACAAAGTTTAAAGCAGACTAAATCTATAGCAGTGTTTCATCTCAGGTAACAATTTTGCAAGTGCCAACATTTATTTACTTTTCCACCTGGAATATATTAAAACAAAAGTAATTTACACAAAAAACAAAGATTGAGCTAGATAAAAATAAACATCAATTCAAACAACAATTTGTATAGATACACATTATGCTTTTCCATATTCCTTCAGAAAACTAACTTTTAACATTATCTTGAACATGTACATAGATCTGGCAGTTTTAACATCATCCTTCAGATCATTCCACAATCCTATTCCCTGAATTATAGTAGAATTATCACTCTCCCTTTTTACGAAATTTACTGGGATGTTAGAAGGTAGTATGTTTTTGTGAGCCTCATACATAAACAGTAAATTATTATAATCAACCAAGTCATAGAATTTCAATATTGTGAATTGATCAAACAATGTATTTGATGGATGGCTATAATCTTTTCTAGTGATAATTCTTACAGCTCTTTTCTATAAAATAACAATAGGATTTGTAATTGTTTTACAAGCTTTACCCCAGACAGCAATACTGTAAATTTAGTGTGGGACAATTATTGCATTATACAACATAAACAGTGTTTTATCATTGAATAACTTCCTGACTTTGTCCTTTCTTCTAAATAACTAGATATCCACTGTAACACTAGCCCTCTAATACCATAATTATTCAGCTTTTCAAAAAGACTACTGTGGTCAATAGTATAATATGCTTTTCTTTAAATGAACATAAATACCAACGCAATACTTTTTGATCAATAGCAGTTGATCAACAGCACCACAGTGGAGAGAGTGGACAGCACCAAGTTCCTTGGAGTGCACGTCTAAGAGGACCTGTCCTGGAGCAGGAACACTGCATCACTGGCAAGAAGGCTCACCAGCATCTCTACTTTCTCCACAAGCTGAAAAGGGCTGGAGCTTCAACCCCCATCATGTGCACCTTCTACAGGGGTGCCATAGAAAGTGTCCTGACCAGCTGCATCACTGTGTGGTTTGGTGCATGTACTGCATCCTGCCGCAAGAGCCTCCAGCGCATCGTGAAAGCAGCTGAGAAGATCGTCGGCACCTCCTTCCCCTCACTGCAGGACTTACACAGCAAACGCCTCACTCGGAAAGCCCACTGCATGGCAGGTGATCCCACACACCCACTACACAGCTGCTTCAGCCTGTTGCCATCAGGGAGGAGACTGAGGAGTCTCCAGGCTCGAACCAGCAGACTGAGAGACAGCTCTGTTCATCAGGCAGTCAGGATGCTAAACACTCTGCCTGCTCTGCCCTCCCTCCCACTTGTACTGCCTTAATCACAAAAAACTTTCACACACCACCACACAACACAAAGATTTTAACACTGGACTCTGTGTCATCAAAACGGGTTATTCACTCAACTCACGGTCATGTGCTCATTCAGTTTGCACTACTTCTTATATTTGCACTAATGTTTGTATTACATTACTGCCTATAGTCATACTACTGTTTACATTCACTGTTTACATTTATTACTACTGTTTTCATTCAATACTACTGTTTACATTTATTACTACTGTTTACATTTACACTACTTTTTATATCTACACTACTGCTGGTAATATATATATATTTTTTACTAGCCTTATTGCATATGCCACTTTACCTCTATACCAATATCAACTACCTCATACATATACTGCGTACATAAACTTCATATGCTGGTGAAGATTCTCAGTCGTCCAGGACATGATGAAATCAAAAAAGGCGTTCAATACAGGATCAACTGGACTTTATTTGTTGCAGAAAACGTTTCGACTTCTGTCCAGAAGTCTTTTTCAATTCAGAATTGAAAAAGACTTCTGGACAGAAGTCGAAACGTTTTCTGCAACAAATAAAGTCCAGTTGATCCTGTATTGAACGCCTTTTTTGATAAACTTCATATGCTGCTTTGCCACTCTATTACAAATGTCAATGCCAGAACTTTCATTTTATTTTATAGATATACTTTTTACACTTTTATACTACTATGCAAAAAACTCAGGACAGTATTACACTTTTGTTATTTCATTTTATGCTTATGTTTATTAAATGTTTAGTGTTTTAGTGTTGGTGTAACTTTTCATACTTTCATACTACTACTATGCAAAAACTACTATGCAAAAACTCAGGACAGTATTACACTTTTATTATTTCATTTTATGCTTATGTTTATTAAATGTTTTAGTGTTTAAATGTTTACTGTTGCACCGAGGGACAGAGAGAAATGCAATTTCAATCCTGTGTATGTCCTGTACATATTGCAGTTTTGACAATAAAGTTGACTTTCAGTTCAGTGCCTACAGTGAGCTCCTGGTCTTCATTTACACATGTCACTTTAGAGGATGTGAAGGTTGTTCTAAAAGAGATCAAACCTTCCTCCTGTGTGCTAGATGCTGTCCCCGCATCACTGTTTTTAAAGGTGTCAGATATCATCAGCCCACATGTAGCAAAATTAATTAACATTTCTCTTTCTACAGGGTCAGTTCCATGTTTTTTGAAACAAACTGTTTTAAATCCGATTTTGAAAAAGCCCAGTTTGGACTTTAGATTACTGCAATTCCCTTTTTACTTGTTTTAATAAATCTGCTGTCGCCCGTGTCCAGTTGGTCCAGAACGCTGCTGCAAGGCTTTTAACAGGAACAAATAGAAGGTCTCACATCACACCACTTTTATATGATCTACATTGGCTCCCTGTTGAATTTAGAATTCATTTTAAAATTTTGGTATTAACTTTTAGAGCGTTAAATGGACAGGCCCCCCAGTACATCACAGAAATGCTGATCCCCTATTCTCCAGCCCGCACCCTTCGGTCTTCAGCATTGAACCTTCTAAAGGTCCCTAAGACTCGGTTTAAAACTCGGGGTGACCTTTCCTTTCAGGCCGTAGCCCCCCGGCTGTGGAATGCCCTGCCCCTGTCTCTTCGTGTGACCGTCTCTATTGATTCCTTTAAAACGCAGCTCAAGACACTTTTATTCAGACAAGCTTTTAGATAAATGTTTTTATTTAGTGTTTTTATCAATTGTTCTTGTTTTTATCAGCTGTTCTTATTGTTTTGATTAATCAGATGTTACTACAGTAATTCTTCTGTTAATTTTAATCTTTTATTTATATGTTGTACAGCACTTTGTGATTTTATCTGCGAAAAGTGCTATATAAATAAACTTTACTTACTTACTTACTTTGACTTTGTTATTTGTTCTATTAATTCCATGAGAGCCATTGATGTAGAATTTTTAGGTCCAAACTCATATTGACTGTTAATATATTCTGTTTATCGATAAGTTTATCCAATCTAATCACAAATAACTTTTCTACAATCTTCGAAAACTGTACCAAGAAGAATATTGGTCTGTAATTGTTAAACACACGTTTCTAACCATTTTTGAAAAGAGGAATTAACTTGGCAATTTTCATATTATCTGGAAATATTACTGTTGAGAATGATAAATTACATATACAGTATATGTAAACGGCTCAATAACAATTCATTATATTTTTTACAAACGCCATATCCATGTCCACCCAATCTTTAGATTTTTTTATCTGCAAGATTATTTACAATATTCATTTTCTTCTTTGTCAGTTCCATCAAGAAAAATATTGTTCGAACAACCCGTGATAGTGTGATTGACATTTTTATCTATAAACCGGATTCCAAAAAAGCCCCTTTCATAAGTGAAACCCGCACTATTCCCGCACAGACCAGTCCGGCTTTAACCCTCCCCGGGTCATTCATAAGACAACAGGTGAATGCGGGTAGGTCCCGTTCACATAAACATGTTCATATATGAACCCGCAGCGCGGCTCCAAAAGAGGCATGGAGCAGAGCTGAACTGGACCGCGACGTATTTATTGTGGGACAGACGTCAGACATGTACAAGTAGTCGTGTCGTGTCATTTTTAATATTTCCTCAGTAATAAATGTACAGCTGGCTGCACTGATCAGCGCACGCGCACAGATAGCACCTCCTCCCTTGCTTAGAGAGAGAGAGGGAAACAAAAGCGAAACTAACTTTTACAAGTAGTCGTGTCGTGTAATTTTTAATATTCCCTTGTTAATAAATCTGCCTGTTGATTAATCCTGCGGTCGCACACTGATGTCTATCATATTCTGAGCACGGATCCGCGGGTTTCATTCACGAGTGGGTCTGCCCGGCTCGGATACGCCCCTGACACTACGTCTAGTGGCGGATCAGGGGCGCATCAGAGGCGAGTAAAATTAACTCGGCAATCCGCCTTTGTGTTTTTTTTTAATGCTAGATGGAAGACGGAACACGTATCAAACCCGGACTGAACCGTCTTTTGAAAGGGGCTTAAACAAATTGTGAATAAAAACTGAATGCAATGATGTGGAGGTGCCAACATCTAATAATTTATTCAGAATAGAACACAAATCACAGATCAAAAGTTTAAACTGAGAGAATGTTTCATTTTAAGGGGAAAATATGTTGTTTCAAAATTTAATGGCGTCAACAAATCCCAAAAAAGTTGGGACAAGTCCATTTTTACCACTGTAGGTGCGTTTAAATGGACATAAGTAATCAGATCAAACGGCCGATCGGATCAAAAGTGTGTCATGTAAACACCCCGTTCGGATCATTTTTTGTGTATTCGGCGTGATCCGACCTAATTTGTGATCAGTTCGAAACAGGTGGTTTACACCGATCCGTTACCCGTTCGGTGTGCATGTAAACACTTGATCTGTTCCGTTTATCAAACTGTCCTGACTGCGCATGTGCGCTGCGCACCCCCCCCCACTCCACCCCTCGTGTTTCCTTCTCCGCCTGGCTAGTGGGTAGATGCTAACGCATGGTGGGGAAGCAAAACTGGTCGGTGAGCGATGCAACATTTCTAATGGAAACATTAAAATAGCTCAAAACTATCGAACGCCTTGACCGAACGTGTAGGAACACGGAGTTATTTAAACAAGTACATGAAAAGCTGGAAGAAGCTGGAGATCGCTGGAAGAACTTAAAGCTAAGTGCTACAAAGCTAAAAACAACAACGGGAGAAGTGTCTACGACCCCACCACTTTTTCATTTTACGTGTTGATGGACGAACTGACAGCTCGGTCACTTCCAACACAGCAGGCAGCGGTGTGTATCTTATGAGGAGAGGAATCTGAGGACACAGCCCCGAAGCTAACCAGGAGCAAAGCATCCTTTCTGGTAAGTTAGACTCTTCAAAACACATTAATCCTCTGTACTGTATTACCTGGAGTAATTAGAAACAACAAATATGTTAAAATGTAATTATAATAAGAAATAAGAGTAGCTTTAGGGCAGTACAGTACTACTGTATTGTAGATTATAACACTACTTCAACTAACCACATAATTAACCTAACAAATTTCAACATATCAGTAGTCCAGTTAAACTTTATTTTGTTTGTTTTTCAGATGATGAGTCCAGCTTTGAAGAGGCAGCTGGCAGCAGCACACAACAGACAGTGGCAGGTGATGGTGGCACGTGGCAGGTGATGGTGGCAGGTGGCAGAAGATGCAAGAGTCCCACGTCTTCTACTGAGGAATCCCAAGAAGTTCACACATGAGCTTTAGAACAACTCAAAACTGATTTGAAAATGTTTCAATTCTCCACAACCATGTTTCTTTGTCCCCTGACAGATCTGTAAATGTATTTTTTACACAGACATTAGGATTGATAGTTTATGGTACAATTAAGGTACATGTCCTAACTTAATACAGTCAGGTGGTTTAATAAGGACTCTGAGTTTCTGCATGACTCACAGGATAAAAACACATTTGCTGTTCTATCAGGATACAGAAACATACATTTTGGAAGTAAAATCGATTATTTTGTCACCAATTTTGTTGTCCGAAATCACATGCATACATTGAAATTGTGAAAGTATGTGATGAGTTGATAAAGAAGTTACTGAATTACAGGTTACTGTAGTTTTTAAATGACCAAAGAATGTTTTTTTTGTTGTTGTCATCATTACAAGATTTGATCTGTGCACATCGTCTGTTTTGCACAAACGTTTTGAATGTTTAATTTTTATGTTTTTCTGATATACCTCAAATTGCACTAAGAAAGAAACTTGTTTCAAACAAGCAATATCAATTGTTTACAAGAATTTGTTAAAATGTTTGGTCCATTAAAGAGCTCAGATGTTCACTAGTATTTGCAGTTTTTTATTGTGATAATAATTTTATACAAATGTTAACTGCATGTGAACACAAATACATGACAAGTATTTTTTTAGAATAACTCTCCACTGTGACTTCATCAACCTGAAGGTCATCTCTACCTCCACCTGACAGCACCAAGGTAAACATTAAATGACTTGAGGAGTCAGACAAGGAGAGTTTGGGTATCCTTTGACGAGCCAGTCCAACATACTCACAGGATCACCTGAAGAGACGGACGTCCTTCAATGTTCCTCACAGACTGCAAAAAAAGAACATGCCAATATTTAGTGTTCAACTTTTTATTTGTTTAAAGATATGGTTCAAACAAATTTTATAAAAAAAAAAAACTTTACAGCTAAGTATGTCTACTGATTACTTAGCTGTAATAGTTTAATACTAAATACAATAGTAAATTTTAGCCTTACATTTTGGCAACATTTAACTATTTGTTTAAAGACATGGTTCAAACAAACATTTTTTTAAATAAAACTTTACAGCTAAGCATCTCTACTTTGAGATACTTCTTAGCTGTAATCGTTGTAGTAAAACTAAATACAATATAGTAAATATTAGCCTTACTTTTGGCAACAGATGAGCCCTTTGATAGAGGTCTGAGTGGCGCAGGACATTGGCATCATGGGCACTGCCTGGCATCGTGACACTGATGCTCCAGAAACAGGAAAACAGAGAAAGAATAGTAATTAATAACAAATACAGACAGTATCATGCAGACAGGTAGAAAAGGAAAGGGCAAAAAAGTTTATTAGCATACAGCGTTTTTATTATCTTACCAACAGTTGTTGTCCACGACAGCTTGGAGGACAGAGGACGTCCAGCGCTCTCATCCTGTGAATAAAAAAACTAAAAGCACGCGCTGCTTCACCTGTAGTTCATTCAGGGAGTGCAGTAAAAACTCAGTCTCCGTCATTACAATCTGGCGCGGGTCCATTGACGCGTCTGTTTACTTTCGTCCCGGAAGCAACTTCTTCTTCTGTGGTTTTAACGGAAGTAACTTCTTCTTCGGTGTTTTTTTAAGGGGGAGTGTACCACTCTGCGCATGTCAGAACTTCTGATCAGAATAAAAGCCTGCTGCATGTAAACACTCGTCATGAACGGATTGTGTACATGTAAACGGTGCCATCTAATTATGCGATCAGAACACATTTCAATCCGGTCACAAAATTTTGTCCATGTAAACACAGCTAGTGTGGCATCCCCCCTTCTTCTTACAACACTCAACAGACGTCTGGGGACAGAGGAGACCAGTTTCTCAAATTTAGAAATAGGAATGCTCTCCATTCATGTCTAATACAGGCCTCTAACTGTTGTTTATATTAAGAGAGAGAAACCTTCTCTTAAGAGAGGAGGTCTCAGATTCCAACTTTCAAAAACGTATAATGCAGCTTTAGGACTTATTCCCAGACGATTCACACCTGATGGGAACAGAGGAGCCTCGTCTGTGAATTAGACTAACAAAGACCTTAAGAAACCCCTATTGTTAAGGTGTGAGGTGTGATCTGTCAATTTACATAGGTATGTGTGTATCTTATCTCACTCAGCCTTTAAAACCTGAACCACACTCCCTGCTCCTTGAATTGAGAAAGCTTCTTGGATGAGAAGCGAAACGTCTTCCGTTACAAATAAAGTCCAGTTGTTTGTTAGGTCAATTGACAACATGATTGGATATAAAAAGAGCTTCTCAGAGTGTCAGTGTCTCTCAGAAGCCAAGATGGTAAGAGGATCACCAATTCCACCATTGTTGCGCAGAAAGATAGTGCAGCAATACCAGAATGGTGTTACCCAGCGTAAAATAGCAAAGACTTTTAAGTTATCATCATCAACCGTGCATAACATCATCAAAAGATTCAGAGAATCTGGAACAATCGCTGTGCGTAAGGGTCAAGGCCGTAAAACTCTACTGGATGCTCGTGATCTCCGGGCCCTTAAACGTCACTGCACCTCAAACAGGAATGCCACTGTCAAGGAAATAACAGAATGGGCTCAGGAATACTTCCAGAAAGCATTGTCAGTGAACACAATCCACCGTGCCATCCGCCGTTGCCAGCTGAAACTCTACAGTGCAAAGAGGAAGCCATTTCTAAGCAAGCTCCACAAGCTCAGACGTTTGCACTGGGCCAGGGGTCATTTAAAATGGAGTGTGGCAAAATGGAAGACTGTTCTGTGGTCAGATGAGTCACGATTTGAAGTTCTTTATGGAACACTGGGACGCCATGTCATCCAGACCAGAGAGGACAAGGATAGCCCAAGTTGTTATCAACGCTCCGTTCAGAAGCCTGCATCACTGATGGTATGGGGTTGCATGAGCGCTTGTGGCATGGGCAGCTTGCATGTCTGGAAAGGCACCATTAATGCAGAGAACTATGTTCAGGTTCTAGAACAACATATGCTCCATCTAGACGTCATCTCTTTCAGGGAAGACCCTGCATTTTTCAACAAGATAATGCCAGACCACATTCTGCAGCAATCACAACATCATGGCTACGTAGGAGAAGGATCCGGTACTGAAATGTCCAGCCTGCAGTCCAGATCTTTCACCTATAGAGAACATTTGGTGCATCATAAAGAGGAAGGTGCAACAAAGAAGGCCCAAGACGATTGAACAGTTAGAGGCCTGTATTAGACATGAATGTAGAGCATTCCTATTTCTAAACTTGAGAAACTGGTCTCCTCTGTCCCCAGACGTCTGTTGAGTGTTGTAAGAAGAAGGGGGGATGCCACACAGTGGTAAAAATGGACTTGTCCCAACTTTTTTGTGATTTGTTGACGCCATGAAATTTTGAAACAACATATTTTTTCCCTTAAAATGATACATTCTCTTAGTTTAAACTTTTGATCTGTGATTTGTGTTCTATTCTGAATAAAATATTAGATGTTGGCACCTCCACATCATTGCATTGCATTGCATAAATAAACTAAATTGAATTGAATAAAAAGATTCGGTCAGGTTTTGTTGAATTATCTTGAGCAATTATAAGTTATGGCCCCGGCAAGAGAAAGTTTACAGACAGGGATACGTTGCCTTTCGACCGATGTATAAAAATGGTTGTTTTATGGCACGTCTGTGATTTGTTTAATTTATACAAAATTTAACAGTTGAAAGAACGTCCTCAGAGTGGCGATGCCATCGTTTCTATTGGAAAAGGTCCATGTCTACAGAGAAGAGCTGATGATGAGCTTACCTCCACGCTGGGCATACGTCCAGAGTAGTTGGCTGAGGTGTAGCCGAAGGTGACGTTGGCAATGAGCTTGAGTCCGAGCTGCCGGGCGTCCAGCAGCTTCATCAGGGTCTTGTCCTGCTTGTAGCTTTTCATGGACTGCTTCACCATGATTCTGGTGTTGAGGATCTCCTCCAGCATGCTGGGCAGGACGCCTTTACGCACCGTTGACTGAACGCAAGAAACACATGTCTACGTTCTCATATCAAACAGAGTACAGTTTCCTGCTTTGCAGACCACTTTACAGGGACATACCGTGACAAAGGCGACGCCGCCAGGAGAAACTGTGATGTCGTTACGGAGTTGGTAAAGGAGCTCAGGGGGAACCCGCAGAGAGGTACAGCCGAACTTAAACTCATCGGACCTGAAACAGAAACACTGTGCATTTGAGGATCACTCCGGTAAACTCAGTTTATTTGTTCTTCATTTTCATGAGAACATTAACATAAAAATCTGTTTTTAGAAAATGTGACAAATTAAAGAAGTTTTACAACTTAATGTGCAGCCTGACAGATGGCATGCAGAATGCTGACTCTCAGCTATTACCCCACCAAATTTGAGCTTGTGCCTGTAAAACCGATCTGCTTATAACCATTCTAGCAGTTTCCAATATCAGTTGACTGTAGCGGCCATCTTGAATTAAGTTAGTTTCATAACAACTATTTTCTCAAAGTTTCATTAAAACTCATCAGGTGATTTTTAATAAAACTTTGAGAAAATTATGGTGGATACTTCTACCACTACCAAAAGTTTTATTAAAACTCATTAAGTGATCTCCTCCTTGAATCGAAACAAAACTTGTTGGACCAAGCTGGACAGGCAGCACAGCAGCTGTGGAAAAGTAGTTGTTTTATGGCTGGCGGTTTTATAACGTAAACGAATGGAGAATCCGGAGGAGGGAGGGAGGAACAAGGAAATTGCTTCACCACAGCATCCCAGTAGGAAATTAACTCTTTTCCCCCTTCATTATGGCTCTGAAATGTACGGTATGTGTTTTTTGAAAATTATGTAGGGTACTGTGTTAGGATAGGCTAAGTTCTTGGTAAAATACAGTACTGTACATATAAGGTGTAGTTTGGACGTATGTTTCGAGTTAAGTAGAAATTCGAGCTACGACGGAGCGTAAGAACGAAACTTCATCGTAAGTCGAGGACTACCTATACTCTTAGCAGAACAGGGTGGAGAAACTAATAGACCAAATGTTCCAGAAAGTTAGTACCGTATTTTCCGGTGTATAGGTCGCACCTTTTTATGGTTTTTTCAAGGCCTGCGACCTATACGGGCGGCCGTGGCGTAGTGGTAAGGGCAGTCGTCTCCCGATCGGAAAGTTGGCGGTTCGACTCCCGGGACCCGCACCATGTGTCGTTGTGTCCTTGGGCAAGACACTTAACCCTGAGTTGCTCCCGGTAGGACTGGAAAGCACCTTGCATGGTAGTCTGCCGCCACCGGTTTATGAATGTGTGTAGCATTCAATATATGTGTAGCACTTTGAGATTTTCAGTAATGAAAAGTGCGTTATAAATTGAATTAATTATTATTATTATTATTATACACCGGTGCGACCTATATATGGCTTGTTATCACTTTCGGCGAAACAAATTTTTAAATCCAGCTCATTTCACAATTACGTTCATTTATTAAGGAAAAGTTCAGCTCAGACACATATTTGCTATAATTTTTATCAAACAAATAATTGTTTTTAAGTGTTAATCTTCTTAAAAGCCTTGCTGTGCGCTCCTGTGGCAGACATTTGCAGCAGAGCTAAACGTAGGTGCGACCTATACACCGGTGCGACCTATCTAGGGATTTTTCCAATCTACAGGTAGTCCCCGACTTACGAGCGCTCTGACCTACGAGGTTCCGGACTTACGAGCTGGCGAATTTTTGGAAAAAACGCAAAAAATACAGAATTTTTCTGTGTTTTTTCACCACAGTTCGTTAGCTAAACATGTGGACACACGTTTCCGATCATTTTTATGCACTCGTAAGCAGTTTTTCGATGAAAAACGAGTGTTTGTAGTCGCGCTAGCAAAACCGTTCCAACTTACGAGCGAAATTCCGGACTTACGAGACACGTGGCGGCCGTTCCAAGTTACGAATTTTCGCTTTACGAGCAACTCGTTGTAACGGAACTCGCTCGTAAGTCGGGGACTACCTGTATTGGTAATAATTGGATGGTGCGACCTATACACTGGTGCAACCTATACACCAGAAAATACGGTAAGTGCAACACCCTCCCTGCAACAAAAGTCAGCCAATCAGTGAGTTAGGAGGCATGTCCTGCCTAGCCTCACTGTTGAGGCATGTCTAGACTTGTCCTTGCAGTAAAAAGCTATAAAAGACAAAGCAGGCTGAAATGGGCTGAATGATACTTGAAACTGGTCAAGATAGGACAGTCTATGGAACTGCTCTTAAACTGTTGAGGAGATTTGAACCAAAAAAAGACTTATTTTAGTAAAGACAGGAGTTCTTTTTGATAATCAGCCCAGATTAAGGCCAAGACAAAAAAAATTTCTTTCAATGGCCTCCCTTCTCCCCTTACAGCCATCCTCTCCACACCATTATTATGAAATATTTATTCTAGTAATTATCTAGTGGAATTTTTTTTATTTTTACAATAGGATAGAAAGAAAGGAAAGACGGAAAGTGAGATTACAAAATATAAGAAATATACACAAAGAAAGCACAAGGCCAAACACCTGACCACTGTCTGTAGACCTGCAACGAACATGACAAAACACAACAGCAAAATACATATTTATAAAGAACTTAGAATATTCATGGCTTTGCAATAAATTTCTATAAATATATATATACAGGTAACCCCTGACCTACGGCGCCTGCGACCTACGGCAACCCGGACCTACGAACATATCATTTTTTTTTTTTTTCTTCTTTCGGCTTTTTCCCTGCGTTAGGGGTCACCACAGCGATCTAGTCGCATGAAGATTTGGCAGTTGTTTTTACGCCGGATGCCCTTCCTGACACAACCACAGACCACCGAGCAACCACAGCCCTCTGTGTGGAGCAGAGAGCTGATATCTAGGGTTCCCGGGGGAGCAGATGGTGTGGGTTAAGGGCCTTGCTCAAGGGCCCAGAGTGGGGCAGATGAGGGTGGAGACAAGTGTATGGACAAGTGTGACCGCTTCACTTATCCCACCCACATCTTTGATGTTGTCGGTACCGGGGCTTGAACCGGCGACCTTCCGATCACAAGCGCACCTTCTTAACCTCTGCGCCACCACGCCACCTACCACCTACGAACATATCATATTTAATAAAAATATGAAATTATATTTAAAAAAATATATATATATTTTTTTTTTTTGTGTTTAAATGTTCTTAAAGGTTCAGTCTGCAGTTTCTGTAGAACATCAGCACTTAGAAAAAATTTCAACAAGCAAAGCATTCTGATCCCTCCCCCTCAGAGCCATATATGGCTCTGCCCCCTTGTGGTCTGTTGAAATTCAAATTCAAGCTCTGTTTTTATTGGCTGGTTACAAACTTTGATTTTATTGGCTGGAAAATGGCGGGTCACTTTTTCTTTTTAGAAATGCTTATTTACCACCTGGAGAAGCAAGGGGACAATATTTTTTTAAAAGTGAGACTAAACCCAGTGAGACGGTAACTCCTCCTTCCAAAATCTCCCTGAAAATGGGCGTGTCGAGAGACAAGGAAGGGTGGAGGTAGAGTTGTGCTTTTGTTCACGCCTCCACCTGCAACAACCTAAAACAAATTAGACCTCTAGCCAACAACATACACCAAGCAACAACAAAGAATAAACATGTAGATGTATTTATCTATTCCACCCATTCCATCCAAAACCAAAGGCCTAAAACAATGAAAATGAAAACTAGAAAAACCGCATTTCCTACGAAAATGCACGTGTGAATGCCTTAGCGCCGCTCCGCCCTTCTCGCGACGACCGCGGGAAGTCCAGCTGGTCCACCCTGAAACACTCTCGTGCCTTTCCCGTACCCGTTCGGCACCTAACGCGCGCACCCAATTTGGTCCACATTCCAAAATGGCCGCCTTCCCATTTATCGTACAACGTTGACGCCAGAGGGTTTTCTGTGCGTCTTGGGGAATTGGACAAGTGTACCAAATTTCATGATCCTACGTGAAACTAAGGCCAATGCGGAGGGTAGTTTGAAATTTTCTAGGTGGCGCTCTTGAGCCGTTTCTTTTGAAATTTTGGCCACGCCCCCAAAATATGTAATCGTTCACCAGTCCTGATGAGTCTGCCAATTTTGGTGAGTTTTGGGATATGAAAAAGCCCCCAAAATGCTATTTCATTTTAGCTCCATTCATTTTCAATGGGATAAAAATGGCCGAAAATGTCGCCTTTCCTTTCATCGTACAACGTTGGTGCCAGAGGGTTTTCTGTGCGCCTTGGTGAATCGGGGAGGTGTACCAAATTTCATGATCCTACGTGAAACTAAGGCCAATGCGGAGGGTAGTTTGAAATATTCTAGGTGGCGCTCTTGAGCCGTTTCTGTTGCAATTTTGGCCACGCCCCCAAAATATGTAATTTTTCACCAGTCCTGACGAGTCTGCCAAATTTGGTGAGTTTTGGGATATGATAAAGCTCCCCAAAGGCCAAACGTATTGTGACGGCGTTACGTCTGATTCGCCACATCGCCACGCCCACATGCTCCACCCAAAACAGTCATTGTTGGAAAGCTTGTTACAACACTATGTCTTTGGTCACTGGACAGACCGTCACGCTGATTAGGTAACAGGTGTCCAATCCGGACGTTCAATGTACAACTGTACACTTCCTGTTGTGAGGGGGCGTGGCTTAGTTATTGTCATGATTTGACCAGTCAGTATTGCAGGGGACCGGATGTGGGTATATCACTGAAGGTTTGATGTATTAGACAGTTTTCGTGTAGGTGCTATTAGTGTTTCGTTTGTGATGGCGTTACGTCTGATTCGCCATATTGCCACGCCCACATGCTCCACCCAAAACGGTCAGTGTTGGAAAGCTTGTTACAGCAACATGTCTTTGGTCACTGGACAGACCGTCACGCTGATTAGGTAACAGGTGTCCGATCGGGACGTTCAATGTACAACTGTACACTTCCTGTTGTGAGGGGGCGTGGCTTAATTAATGTCATGATTTGACCATTCAGTATTGCAAGGGACCGGATGTGGGTCAATCACTGAAGGTTTGATGTATTAGACAGTTTTCGTGTAGGTGCTATTAGTGTTTCGTTTGTGACGGCGTTACGTCTGATTCGCCACGTCGCCACGCCCACATGCTCCACCCAAAACGGTCAGTGTTGGAAAGCTTGTTACAGCAACATGTCTTTGGTCACTGGACAGACCGTCATGCTGATTAGTCAACAGGTGTCCGATCGGGACCTTCAATGTACAACTGTACACTTCCTGTTGTGAGGGGGCGTGGCTTAATTAATGTCATGATTTGACCATTCAGTATTGTAGGGGACCGGTTGTGGGTCAATCACTGAAGGTTTGATGTATTAGACGGTTTTCGTGTAGGTGCTATTAGTGTTTCGTTTTTCATGGCGAGATGCCTAACCTTGAGGCCAGGCCACGCCCCTTCAGCATATATGAAAACGCAAGGTGTTGATAAATAATTACTCCCCCATGTCTAAATGATGAGTCTGCCAAATTTGATGAGATTTAGGATACGATAAAGCCCCCAAAAGGCCATTTCATTTTAGCTCCATTCATTTTCAATGGGAAAAAAATGGCCGAAAAGGCTAAATATCTCAAAAAGCTAAAGTTGCACCATTACCAAAAGTCATAGCTGGATTGTCCTGAACGAGCTGAACATTTTGATATATGAATGTTGAAATGGCACAAAAACTCTAGGAGGAGTAGGACGCCAAAAAACGTACGGACGGAAGATAGTAACATATAAGAATAATAATAATAACTAGAAAAGTCGCATTTCCTGCGAAAATGCACGTGTGAATGCCTTAGCGCCGCTCCGCCCTTCTCGCGGCGATCGCGGGAAGTCCAGCTAG
Organism: Garcialebias charrua; assembly: GCA_038048925.1. Classification (NCBI taxonomy): domain Eukaryota; kingdom Metazoa; phylum Chordata; class Actinopteri; order Cyprinodontiformes; family Rivulidae; genus Garcialebias; species Garcialebias charrua. Next base: position 25,018 of record JBBPBX010041197.1, read on the forward strand.
TCCAACCTGAAACACTCTCGTGCCTTTTCCGTACCCGTTCGGCACCCAACGCATGCACCCAATTTGGTCCACTTTCCAAAATGGCCGCCTTCCCATTTATCGTACAACGTTGATGCCAGAGGGTTTTCTGTGCGTCTTGGTGAATTGGACAAGTGTACCAAATTTCATGATCCTAAGTGAAACTAAGGCCAATGCGGAGGGTAGTTTGAAATATTCTAGGTGGCGCTCTTGAGCCGTTTCTTTTGCAATTTTAGCCACGCCCCTAAAATATGTAATCTTTCACCAGTCCTGATGAGTCTGCCAAATTTTGTGAGTTTTGGGATATGATAAAGCCCCCAAAAAGCCAAACGTATTGTGACGGCGTTACGTCTGATTCGCCACATCGCCACGCCCACATGCTCCACCCAAAACGGTCAGTGTTGGAAAGCTTGTTACAACAACATGTCTTCGGTCACTGGACAGACCGTCACGCTGATTAGGTAACAGGTGTCCGATCGGGACGTTCAATGTACAACTGTACACTTCCTGTTGTGAGGGGGCGTGGCTTAATTAATGTCATGATTTGACCATTCAGTATTGCAGGGGACTGGTTGTGGGTCAATCACTGAAGGTTTGATGTATTAGACGGTTTTCGTGTAGGTGCTATTAGTGTTTCGTTTTTCATGGCGAGATAGCTAACTTTGAGGCCAGGCCACGCCCCTTCAGCATATATGAAAACGTGAGGTTTTGATCATTTTTTACTCCCCCATGTCTGAGTGATGAGTCTGCCAAATTTGGTGAGATTTAGGATATGATAAATCCTCCAAAAGGCCATTTCATTTTAGCTCCATTCATTTTCAATGGGAAAAAAATGGCCGAAAAGGCTTAATATTTCAAAAAGCGAAAGTTGCAACATTACCAAAATTCATAGCTGGATTGTCCTGAACGAGCTGAACATTTTGATATATGAATTGTTGAAATGGCACGAAAACTCTAGGAGGAGTAGGACGCCAAAAAACGTACGGACGGAAGATAGTAACATATAAGAATAATAATAATAAATATAAACACAATCTCTATAGTGTGAATGCCTTGTTGGCATTCACACAATAAATATAAACACAATCTCTATAGTGTGAATGCCTTGTTGGCATTCACACAAATATAAACACAATCTCTATAGTGTGAATGCCTTGTTGGCATTCACACAAATATAAACACAATCTCTATAGTGTGAATGCCTTGTTGGCATTCACACAACTAGAAAAACCGCATTTCCTACGAAAATGCACGTGTGAATGCCTTAGCGCCGCTCCGCCCTTCTCGCGGCGACCGCGGGAAGTCGAGCTGGTCCACCCCGAAACACTCTCGTGCCTTTCCCGTACCCGTTCGGCACCCAGTGCGTGCACTCAATTTGGTCCACATTCCAAAATGGCCGCCTTCCCATTTATCGTACAACGTTGACGCCAGAGGGTTTTCTGTGCGTCTTGGTGAATTGGACAAGTGTACCAAATTTCATGATCCTACGTGAAACTAAGGCCAATGCGGAGGGTAGTTTGAAATATTCTAGGTGGCGCTCTTGAGCCGTTTCTTTTGCAATTTTGGCCACGCCCCCAAAATATGTAATTTTTCACCAGTCCTGACGAGTCTGCCAAATTTGGTGAGTTTTGGGATATGATAAAGCTCCCAAAAGGCCAAACGTATTGTGACGGCGTTACGTCTGATTCGCCACATCGCCACGCCCACATGCTCCACCCAAAACAACCAGTCGTGGAAAGCTTGTTACAGCAACATGTCTTCGGTCACTGGACAGACCGTCACGCTGATTAGGTAACAGGTGTCCGATCGGGATGTTCAATGTACAACTGTACACTTCCTGTTGTGAGGGGGCGTGGCTTAATTATTGTCATGATTTGACCATTCAGTATTGCAGGGGACCGGATGTGGGTCAATCACTGAAGGTTTGATGTATTAGACTGTTTTCGTGTAGGTGCTATTAGTGTTTCGTTTGTGACGGCGTGACGGCTGATTCGCCACATCGCCACGCCCACATGCTCCACCCAAAACGGTCAGTGTTGGAAAGCTTGTTACAGCAACATGTCTTCGGTCACTGGACAGACCGTCACGCTGATTAGGTAACAGGTGTCCGATCGGGACGTTCAATGTATAACTGTACACTTCCTGTTGTGAGGGGGCGTGGCTTAATTAATGTCATGATTTGACCATTCAGTATTGTAGGGGACCGGTTGTGGGTCAATCACTGAAGGTTTGATGTATTAGACGGTTTTCGTGTAGGTGCTATTAGTGTTTCGTTTTTCATGGCGAGATGCCTAACTTTGAGGCCAGGCCACGCCCCTTCAGCATATATGAAAACGCAAGGTTTTGATAAATATTTACTCCCCCATGTCTGAATGATGAGTCTGCCAAATTTGATGAGTTTTAGGATACGATAAAGCCCCCAAAAGGCCATTTCATTTTAGCTCCATTCATTTTCAATGGGAAAAAAATGGCCGAAAAGGCTAAATATCTCAAAAAGCTAAAGTTGCACCATTACCAAAAGTCATTGCTGGATTGTCCTGAACGAGCTGAACATTTTGATATATGATATGTTGAAATGGCACGAAAACTGTAGGAGGAGTAGGACGCCAAAAAACGTACGGACGGAAGATAGTAACATATATGAATAATAATAATAAATATAAACACAATCTCTATAGTGTGAATGCCTTGTTGGCATTCACACAACTAGAAAAACCGCATTTCCTACGAAAATGCACGTGTGAATGCCTTAGCGCCGCTCCGCCCTTCTCGCGGCGACCGCGGGAAGTCGAGCTGGTCCACCCCGAAACACTCTCGTGCCTTTCCCGTACCCGTTCGGCACCCAGTGCGTGCACTCAATTTGGTCCACATTCCAAAATGGCCGCCTTCCCATTTATCGTACAACGTTGATGCCAGAGGGTTTTCTGTGCGTCTTGGTGAATTGGACAAGTGTACCAAATTTCATGATCCTACGTGAAACTAAGGCCAATGCGGAGGGTAGTTTGAAATTTTCTAGGTGGCGCTCTTGAGCCGTTTCTTTTGAAATTTTGGTCACGCCCCCAAAATATGTAATTGTTCACCAGTCCTGATGAGTCTGCCAATTTTGGTGAGTTTTGGGATATGATAAAGCTCCCAAAAGGCCAAACGTATTGTGACGGCGTTACGTCTGATTCGCCACATCGCCACGCCCACATGCTCCACCCAAAACAGTCATTGTTGGAAAGCTTGTTACAACACTATGTCTTTGGTCACTGGACAGACCGTCACGCTGATTAGGTAACAGGTGTCCAATCCGGACGTTCAATGTACAACTGTACACTTCCTGTTGTGAGGGGGCGTGGCTTAATTAATGTCATGATTTGACCAGTCAGTATTGCAGGGGACCGGATGTGGGTATATCACTGAAGGTTTGATGTATTAGACAGTTTTCGTGTAGGTGCTATTAGTGTTTCGTTTGTGATGGCGTTACGTCTGATTCGCCATATTGCCACGCCCACATGCTCCACCCAAAACGGTCAGTGTTGGAAAGCTTGTTACAGCAACATGTCTTTGGTCACTGGACAGACCGTCACGCTGATTAGGTAACAGGTGTCCGATCGGGACGTTCAATGTACAACTGTACACTTCCTGTTGTGAGGGGGCGTGGCTTAATTAATGTCATGATTTGACCATTCAGTATTGCAGGGGACTGGTTGTGGGTCAATCACTGAAGGTTTGATGTATTAGACAGTTTTCGTGTAGGTGCTATTAGTGTTTCGTTTTTCATGGCGAGATACCTAACTTTGAGGCCAGGCCACGCCCCTTCATCATATATGAAAACATGAGGTTTTGATCATTTTTTACTCCCCCATGTCTGAGTGATGAGTCTGCCAAATTTGGTGAGATTTAGGATATGATAAAGCCCCCAAACGGCCATTTCATTTTAGCTCCATTCATTTTCAATG
>JBBPBX010041198.1:0-28977 GCA_038048925.1 Garcialebias charrua
TACTAGTAATGGGTCCAAACTAAGTCAGTTCCTATTTGAGAACTTTCTCAGAGCTGAGAAGAGCCATTTGGAAATCAAGAGATTCAGCTCCTTTTGAACTGACTACAGTTTCCAGGTAAGAATGATACAAATCATAAATAAATAAAAATAAAATAAAATTTTAAATTTGTATGCCTCTTTTATGATTGTCTATGGTTGTCATTGTTATCCACTGTTGTCATCACTCTTTGTTGAATAAATCAGGCCTCTCTTGTAAATGAGTCCCCGATGCTCAATGGGGTTAACCTGTCTAAATAAAGGTTGAATGAATTAATAAAGTCCCATCCCTAGAAGGTGCAAAACAAGCCAAGGTTGGTATGATGTAGACCAGGGGTCTGCAACCTTTATGATCAAAATAGCCATTTCTGCCCCTTTTCACACTAAATAAAATGTCTATGGAGCCGTAAAACCTGCTAAAACTGTGATCATCAACTGGTCATGGCCCACTTTAAGCTTGTTAAAGCTCCACTGACATGTTCTTTTAACTTTTCAAAAAATGGCACAACATATATAAATATTAAGATAGACCTCTGACCGTTTTTGCTAAAATAATGTTAAATGAATGAAAATTTCTCTCAAAATAGTTTAAAATTAGAGCCATAGACCTCTGACCGTTTTTGCTAAAATAATGTTAAATGAATGAAAATTTCTCTCAAAATAGTTTAAAATTAGCGCCGTTTTTTTAGACCGTAAATCCGGATCTTCCGGTCACGTGTCAGCATTCCCGTTTCTGACGTCACGTCCGATACTGAACTCTGCTCAAACGACAAAAATATAGACGCATCCGTCGAATTTAGCCATTTAAAACTACATTATAGCGATTTGGCTTCGCTATAATGTAGTTTTAAATGGCTAAATTCGACGGATGCGTCTATATTTTTGTCGTTTGAGCAGAGTTCAGTATCGGACGTGACGTCAGAAACGGGAATGCTGACACGTGACCGGAAGATCCGGATTTACGGTCTAAAAAAACGGCGCTAATTTTAAACTATTTTGAGAGAAATTTTCATTCATTTAACATTATTTTAGCAAAAACGGTCAGAGGTCTATCTTAATATTTATATATGTTGTGCCATTTTTTGAAAAGTTAAAAGAACATGTCAGTGGAGCTTTAAGGGGGCTTTTCCAGCCAGTATGTGTGATATTATGAAACTAAAATGTCAAATTATTATTTATATTTATTAATATTTTTATATTTTAGGGCAAAAGAAAATACTGGATTTATGTAAAGATTTATTTATTTTAATCAATTTGATAAAAATGCATGCACAAGTTTGCAGGTTTATGTAACTTTTCTTTTTAATTGTGGAAACAAATCATGAAGCATCGTATTATGAAGTAATAAAGCATTAAGTTTAAAATTAGGCCAGTTTGTTGGGTATGTAATTGAATTTTAAAATGAAAATATTTCCATTTACTTTGACTTCTCTTTTTTTCTTTATTATCAAGTGTACTCACCACATTTCTTCTCAGTAACTTGCCTGAAAGGTATTATTCCCCCCCCCCAAAAAAAAAAATTTTATTATAATTTGGTGGATTTGAGAAAAAGACCATATCGTAAAACTGGAAGTGAGCTAAAAGAAGTGGCTAACAAACTACTAGCATGATGTATAGTCAAGTTTTACTCCTTGTGTTAGTACAATCATTCATATGCTAGCACAAGAAATTGTTGTAAAACTGCTCAAACTAGCCATTTCTTGTTGGTACAATGATCAATAAACTTCAGTTAGTTTTGGTCAAAACTTAGAGCCGCTGCAGAGGGACCGAAGACTCCAGCGCCGCAGGTTGCAGACCCCTGATGTAGACAATAAGTATGGCCAGGAATGTAGTTTGGCAAGCCACACACAAAAATAGGCCATGATTTTTAAAAACTGGTCTTCAGAATGTAGCCACATTTGGTCATTTTGTTGCAAGCACAGAATTCATTGAGACAGCAATGTCAAATTTACACCTTTTCTTGCAACTTTTCCGCTATTCTGAGTCACCGTCTAGTTTTTAAGAGTCACAGTACAAAGTGATACCACCTTAATTGGCTGAGGGCTACAAGTGAGAACTCAAAATTCAATTTAGAGTCTGCTGTGAGACTAAACAGGACACCCTCCATATATAAATAAATAACTGTGTCATTCAATTCAACCTTTTTTATACAGGTTAGTCTCATTGAGCCTCATCATCAGCCTTCATCATTAACTTGCACTCATTTCAACATCTGCACTTTAAGCAGTGACAGATGAGCAATATTAGTTATTACTCAACATCCAAAACCTTTTGGCTTCATTAAAATGTATCTATAGATACACTTGACACTTCTTTTCAGAGCTGAACCATTTCAGGAAGCATAATGAGTCTCGGAGCGAGTGAATTCGAGCCAAGTCAGCCTACACTTGACAGATTGGACAACAGGCATGGCTTGGTTTCTGCTTTTGGCTCAGGAAGGCCCAACCTGTTTTCTGTGGCAACCAACTGTAGCCATGCAGCCCGACTGGATCTGACCCTGCAGAGGAGTGAGACAGGGAACTCAAGCCAGCACAGCACATCTGCTCTTCTGCTCTTTTGGCACTCCAAAATAACATCATCTAATAAAAGTATCAGCAAAAAGCATAGAAGCAACTCTACATCAACACATAACTCCTATCACACTCAGAGCAAGTAGAAACAAAACCACTGGGCACAAAGAACAGATAGAACCACCTCAGCCGGCCGACAGAGGTGCAAACTCACCATGTGGCCAACAGGAATCCCAAAGCTGTTGAAGTTCTTCGCCATGGCGGCCCAGATTAAAAACCTGAAGTTGTCTGTGAAGCGCAAACTGTCAAAAGAACGCAGCAGAGTGCTCCACCCAAACTTCAGGCACACTTCTCATGCACAAACACTCAAAAAAGAACGCATCACTTGGGTCTTCCTGTCACTTCCTGCATGGAAGGGAAGTCTTGCCATAGCAACAAGCCACAAAAGAGGAAGTCTGGTTACCATGATCAAACTGTTTTCGACCTACATCTTGAGAAACTCTATGATGTGGGCCCACAGGCAGACTCGTTGTGCCTTTTCATGTAGTCACCGTGAAGCCTGCTCATCCGAACACTTGCTGAGTGTTTCACTGTTAAAAACGCAGAGCAGCTGCAGTTTTGGTTTTGCATATATCAAAGGTTTGCTGCTCAGTGGAAATGTTCAGAGGACTTCCTGGATTGAAAACATACAAATTCAAAAGTGCTATAAACATAAATTATAATAAACAGTGCTAGTTATTTTCTTTAAATTAATTTCTCTTTTTAATTGGTGTGTATAGTTAAAAAGAAAGTTATTTCAGATGTCAAAAAGGCAAAGACAAAGTTTTTAAATGCTATTAGTTGAACTTGTTGACAAGTTGTGTTTATTTGTCACATGCAAGGTTAACACAGGGTTAACACTACAATGAAATTTAGGGTGAGAAGAACCGATTTGACTCGCTAAAACAATCCAGAACAACCCAACAAGAAAATACTAAAAGCATGCAATAAGGGTACACACAAAATTACCAAAAACTGTAAAGTAATTAAAATATTCACAATGTCCTAAAGAAAGATACTGAGCAACAACATGGAATAAAAAAATATAATGGCGCAGCAGAATGAATACATATTTCAAGGTAGTAATATAAGCTAAAATGCACATGATATATGCATCTTTTTTTCATTTACTTATCCAGGTAGTCTCATTGAGCCACGAGAACTCATTTTCAAGTGAGACCTGTTTAAGGAGCAGATGGTGGGGGTTGAGGGCCTTGCTCAGGGGCCCAGTGTGGGGCAAATGAGAGTGGAGGCAGGTGTGGGTGTTTCACCTTTTTCCACCCACATTTTTTACTGTTGTCGGCACCGGGGCTTGAACTGACAATCTTCCGATCACAGGCCCACCGTCTAACCACTGCGCCACATGGGTTGTGTGACAGATTATTGCAATGACATTGAGGTTGAATTAATAGCTAGTTATTGCCAGTTGTTCAGTGTTATTTATAGAAAGTTCAGTAATCTGATAGCTTGTGGGCAATAGCTGCCTTGTCATGTCTAACATGCCTGTCTTGTCTTTGTGTTGCTAAAGTGCACCACTTGCCATATTTGTCTTACTTTTGAGCTGCAAACTTAGCCAAGCAGGTGAACCTGTGATAAACAGCCCTGAAAGCTAGCAGCCATGTTTTTTTGACAAATGACACAAAAACAACAAAAATACAGAGCTAACATTCAGCAAAGGATCAAGTTAGCAGATAAGTTCTAACATGCACACAAATGATTTGCAGGTGCGAGCCGTCCGTTGATTAAGTCAAGCTAACATTTATCCACTTGTCAAAGCAGTTTTACAGTGTTTACTTTCTTATTTTGAAGGATAATTACAAATAAAGAATTATAGCTGGTTTTGTTACAAAACATGAACATTTTGATTGCTTTGCCACTTAGTAAAACATAGCTAGTTAGCCTAGCCACTCTGCCTTTAACTGCTTCTGTTTAATTTGGATTTTATGTGCACAGGTCCTGCCCCAAGTGGAGGAGTTTAGTATCTCAGGGTCCTGTTCACGAATGAGGGAAAAATGGAGCGAGAGATTGATAGAAGGATAGATGCAGTTTCTGCAGTGAAGCGGGCGCTGTACCGGTCTGTCGTGGTGAAGAGAGAGCTGAGTCAAAAGACGAAGCTCTCAATTTACTGGTCGATCTACGTTCCTACACTCATCTATGGTCATGAGCTTTGGGTTGTGACTGAAAGAACGAGATCACAGATTCAAGTGGCTTAAATTAGTTTTCTCCGCAGGGTGTCTGGACTCTCCCTTAGCTCAGTCATCTGGGAGGGACTCAGAGTAGAGCCGCTGCTTCTCCACATCGAGAGGAGCCAGTTGACGTGGCTCAGGCATCTGGTTAGGATGCCTCCTGGTGAGATGTTCCAGACACGTCCCACTGGGAGGAGACCCAGAAGAAGACCCAGGACACGCTGGAGGATCCAAGTGGCTGGAGAGAGTCTGGGCCCCCCTGGCTGCTACTCCCTTGACCCGATCCCGGATAAGCAGAAGAAACTGAAAGTTATGCACCATAATTCATGTTCCCTGAAGGAAGGGAACGAGGTGCAACATACTTGCTATGGGAATTGCGCCCCCACACGATTACCTGAAGGAATACATTCACGCCTTTTACGGCAGGGGGCGTCACCCCGCGCCAGAGGTACCGCCCTTTAGGTACTTAGGTGACTGACGCCCCTCCAACTGTCTCCAAAATTGCACTTCACCGAGCTTTCAGCATTGAAAAGGGCCAGCTATGTTGCACCTCGTTCCCTTCCTTCAGGGAACATGAGTTATGGTGCATAACTTTCAGTTCCCTTTCAGTTCGGTCTCTCGGTGCAACATACTTGCTATGGGAACGTAATTCATTCACGCCCTTGAAATGCTCAGTGAAATGCCTGTTAGTGTGAACGTCTGCCCTTGACCAGAAGGCATCTCAAAGCTACTTTCTATTGTGTATTAGAAAGAACAGCCTGAGTGACATCACACGCAGTAACATCCAAACTGTAGTACTTTGCAAAAGTGTTTAAAGAGCTCCAGTTCGCAGCAGCACAAATGTCTGCAACTGACACGCCCTTGAACAATGACCAGGAAGTGGCCAAGCCCCTGGTTGAGTGAGCATGGACTCCAGGGGGCACTTGTTGACCTTTGCTACCGTATGCCCTTTTAATGGCCTCCGTCACCCAATGTGAGAGGCGCTGTCTTGATAGGGCCTTTCCTGTAGCAGGTGCGGCAAAGCATACGAACAGTTGGTTTGTTTTCCTCCATTCGGCTGTTCTCTGCATGTAGATGCGTAAAGCCCTCACTGGGCAGAGAGCCTGTAGCCTTTCCTGTTCCTGAGTGAGGACAGGATCAGGCGGAAAGGAGGAGAGATCAAAGTCTAGACTCCTATGGTTCAGAGTCAAGACCTTGGGAGTGTATGCGGGATTAGGCCTTAGTGTGACCTTTGACCCGTCAGGGGCGAATCTGGTACACATTGGATGTACAGACAATGCATGGAGGTCACCCACGCGTTTCGCCGAGCAAAGAGCCAGGAGAAGAGCAGTTTTATAAGATAGAAGATCTATCTTAATCTCGCTCAGAGGCTCGAATGGCGGGTCGCAAAGAGCCCCCAAGACCAGGCCAAGATCCCAACCAGGGGTCAAGGTCCTGCTGGGTGGCTTAGTTCGAAGCATACCTTTCATATATCTCATTATGATTGGATGTGCTCCAGGAGTCCTGTGTCCTCAGCCCTCGTGACAGGCAGAGATAGCTGCAAGGAACACCTTAATTGTTGAATAAGAACGACCCTTTTCCAGCAAATCCTGAATGAATGTTAGTAGTCTCTCTGGAGGGGGGGGGGACTCAGACGGGAAATGCCCACCCTGAGGGCTTCAGCCTGCCTGCGCCTTTGGTCCAGCTTGGTTTGGATTCGCTCCAAAGTCTGGCCAAAAAGTCTCTCCGCTTCTATCAAGTGGTGGAGAAAAGGCACCTTTTGTCCCTCCGGTAAATCCGTCAACGTCATCCACAGGTTGCGGATCGCAATGACCACTTCTGCCATACCTCTGCCCTGAGCCACAGCAGCTGTTCCCCATCATGCAGAGAACAAAGTCTGTTGCTCTGCGGGCTTCGTCCAGTAATTCAGCAGCAGCTTGCTTATGTAGCATATATGATGTAATTGCAAAAGATCAGCAAAGCGGTGATCACTCAACAGTATTAGTAGCAGGCCAGTTATGATGCTTGAATGGTGTCTCGTCGTTGAGCTTAATGTGATGTTTCACTTTATTTGTACAGCCGAAGTCCGTTTCATGATGGGAAAATACTTTGGGCATGTTGTTCAATTTTGTTGTTATGCGCTCCTTCCATTCTGGTGAAATAGGAGAATCACCTAAATTGAACTCCAAACTAGTTTTCTTGTGAGGCTTTGCTGTAGAGGCAACGACTTGTTGTGATAAGATGGTAGATATTTCACAAACGTCAGCAATAACAGACAAGGGTAGAATCCAGGTGTCTTACTCCGACTCATTTTTGATGACTACAGGGACTTTACATGGCATGTGAGGTGGAAGGGTGATCAAGCAACGCTGCACACACAGTCCTCCAGGAAGATCTATAGATGGGTGTTCAATGACTGCCCATCTCAACTCTAGACTGGGTGTCAATTTTGGCAGAACCTTCCAGGACCATTGTTTTCCCTGCTGGAATGAAGAATAGAGTTTGGCTCATTAGTCGCACAACCTCTGCACTTCCCATCTGGCTTTTCTTGTGACGCAGTTCCAGAAGTTTCATCACTGCTTTATAACCATAAACTTGGGGCTGAAAGGTGGAAAACTCACTGTCAATGTATTGAGCATACAAGATCTCCAATGTGTTCATTCCAATAAGCACAGGTGATGTACTCTCTGGACGGACATCTGGAACAACTAAAGCAAGTGTTGAAACCTCAAAATCTGTTCCTAAAAAGTCTTTAGGGAAAGTCAACATGAGTTCAACATAGCCTAGATAAGGCACAGATTGTCCTGCAGCCCCTTCCACTTCAAGCAGGTTGTTCAATGGCTTCACAGGTTGGTCAGAAAGGTTCTTGTTATAAAAAGAAACAGGAATGGTGGTCACCTGTGAGCCTGTGTCCAGTAGACAGTTACAGTTGGATCCAGAAATGTTCAGGATGGCAGAACATTTTGAGCCAATGAGCCCCTTTGGTATTTGGTCTGGAACTCTCTTTTCTATTAACTGTTCTGCAAACCGAGTGACTTTCTTTCTATTCCTGGAACAAATTTGATCCATGGCACCTGTTTGTCCCTCAAAAGGCACCACACTTAGTTTAAATCATTTTGACGAAAGGAGGTTTGTTGCTTCTGGGCATGCTGCTTTTTCTTCTTGGCAACAAGGGTAGGATTGGGTTCGTTCTGGCACGTGGTCTCATGTGACCATCTTCACCACATCTGAAGTAGCCTGGTTTGGACTGAGATGTGGTTCTGCGCGATGATGATGCCAAAAATTTCTCAGGTTTACCAGGGTGCTGCCTGAAAGTCTGAGTCTTGTGATAAGAGGTGTTAGGCTGGTGAGCAGTCAGTAAGGCTAGCTGTTGCTGGACAATATTATTTTGGTATTGGTACTATCTGGCTTGATAATATTTGATGTGTTTGGAGTTCAATTTTGATGACTACAGGGACCCACTGATAGTGAGGCATCGGATTCCACTCCCAAAAACCAAGAGGTGTGATAAATGCAGTTTTTGGCTTATCCTCTTCGTTCATCGAATTGAAAAAAAATTGAACTCCAAACTCAAATGGGCTGGGTGCAGTGATCTGTTGCAGGGGTGTGACTGTCCTTGTGCAGTCACACAAGGACAGAAAATCAGTGCATAAGGTGTTTTGTATTAAATATGATGATATTTACAACATGTACAAAAACAAAACAAAAACAACTGTCATCAATGTCATCAATCCATTCATTGTACCAATAAACAAAATATTTCAATAGATGAACAGATATAACATCAAATATTATCAAACCAAATACAGATTAAACAACCAAATAACCCTCCTGCTAAATTTTTTTTAGATGCGGATGCCCTTACAATGTGCTCCACGACATAGCGCTGGACCTCAGGTGGATGGAGATTTATGCTGGCAGTGGATTGTCCTGGTGCTGGTTGTGAAGTGGAACTAGATAGTTGCCGTGGTTCACTGCCTGAAGCTAGCTAGCTGTTGGGCCAGTCTCTCCTTGGTGCTGGTCAGGGTAGCTAAAGTTCCCTTTTCTTCACCATTACTATGGGCAAATTGAGAATGGGTCATAGCTTTCTATTTTGTAGACCCCAGGTGCTGTTTCATGCGCAGGGCTTTTGCTGCTTCCTGGTCTTCTTCTGTACGTAAAAGGAGCAACAGTTCAGCAAAGTTAGGTGGCTTTACTTTTTTTTGTTTCAACTGAAGCTCTGCGATTAAGTTGTCATCCCAGCACCCACGACAGAACTGTTGTAATAATTTATGGTTGACGTCAGCCTCTGCCACGCCCCCTCTTTTCATTGCAGAATTCAGCGTAACTTGGAGCCGTTGAAGGTAGGCCAATGGTTTTTCTCCGACATCTTGAAAGGTATCCATAAATTTAGCAAACAGTTGATCACCATCCAGCACTGTTGCATATGCAGAATCAAGTGTCTCCAAGTACACAGTGGGCAATGTGTCAGGACTTAGGTGCTTGACTATATCACCAGCTGGAGGCAAGAGACTGTCCACTATCCTTCTTGAACGCTGGAGATCAGACACAGCCGGATCCTTCAGTAACAATTCCACTCCAGACCTCCATGTTTCAAAGTCTGCTTCATGGTTTGGTCAAGGCGCACGTCCTGAAAACATTCTGAGCCGTTGATGTGTAGAACTGTCTTCATTCTTTACAATGTGCTCCACGACATAGCGCTGGACCTCAGTTGGATGGAGATTTATGCTGGCAGTGGATTGTCCTGGTGCTGGTTGTGAAGTGGAACTAGATAGTTGCCGTGGTTCACTGCCTGAAATTGGGACAGTGGTTAGTGGAACTGACCAACTTGTGACTGATGGTGGGACAGGTGATGGGTTGCTCATTGATGGTACTGGTGGGGACACAACAGCCTCACTATCAGTGGGTTGCTCTGAACAGCAGGTTTGAGTGCAGCAATAGAGAGACCAATCTGAGTCATCATTGCTGTTAGTACTTCACCATAATCCAAACCGGTCAGTTTAGCCAAGTTCTGCAGATCAGATAGACATGATGAGGTTCTGCTTCACACAGCATTTGTGGTGCAAACAATAGGTAAATAAGAAATACAAAAAGAACCAGTGTGATCTTCTAATTCAAAAGTGTATGGTAACTCAGGCCGTAACATTTCTAAAGTGGCACTGGAACAAAATTCAACCACAAGTGACTCATGAAATTCAGAGTCAGGTTCAGAAATTATTTCAAATCTGTTAATCTTGCCATACTGTTTTAAAAAGTCAAAAACCTCATCCTTACTGTCACTTACTGATATGCCCTCTACCAAGACAGCATTTGGGATTATAATACCACATCGCAAAAACACATCCATCATGCAAGATAACCAAATGAACTAAAAATACAGATTAAACAACCAAATAACCCTCCTGGCTAGCTCACCATAAAATATTGTAGCATACATGATGTAAATGCTAAAGATCAGGCAAAGTGGTGATCACTCAACAGTATTAGTAGCAGGCCAGTTGTCAGAAGGTTCTAATGTTCGCCTCATGAAGGGTCATAGTTGCATTTGCATTTAAGAACACAGGACAGAAAATCAGTGCATAAGGTGCTTTGTATTAAATATGATGATATTTACAATATGTACAAAAACAAAACAAAAACAACTGTCATCAATGTCATCAATCCATTCATTGTACCAATAAACAAAATATTTCAATAGATGAACAGATCTCCCAAATTATCCGGACAAAATCCAAATGCTTGTATTAATCCCACAGTTCACAAGATACCAAGGCCAGGGCAATAGTCCAGATAAGATTGAGGGGTTTAAATGTAGTCAATGAAGACCAAATAAATGTTCAGGAGCCTTTAGCACTTGTAAAGGTTCTTGGGTGTGTGTAAGGAGCAGACCACAGCATCTCCTACCGCACAAGACAAATCCGGTTCTGGCTCCGGGTTCTTTGGGCCTGAAGCCTAGTGGTAGCTCGCCATCATAGGAAACCTGGCCTCCATCATAGGAAACCTGGCCTCCCTCATAGAAACCTGGCCAGTTTGCTTGTTTCTGGTCTTTTAAGCACAAAACAGCAGTTTCTTACAGTTTAGAGACATCTAAAAGCTGCAGCAGCTCTGAACTTCCTCAGTCACACACACCTGCTGGACCTCATGTACAAAGACTTGCGTGGATTTCCTACTGAAAGGTGACGTACGGTCAAATCCAGAAAAGTGTGTACGCACAAAAAAATCCAGATGTATCAAACTGTGCGTACACCGGAATCCACGCACATTCCTTTTGTACATCACAATTAACGTGGAACTGAGCGCACGTGAGACACCTCCCCTGACACGCCTTCATTTACATATGTTAAACAGATGCAAATTACTTCCTGCATGTGTGAAGGACATGTTTGTTTGATCCCTGCGCGATCAGAAATCATTTCTAGATTCAGGAAAATAATGAATTTAATATAATATGAGTGAGGAAAATAATCCTAAGTAAGAATAGTAATAAAATGTGTTTATCACGCAAAGAACGAGTGATTGTGTGTCGGTATTAGTGTGTGCGCGCACCCTGCTTTGGTGCGCAACCGGCTCATCCATTCATTCTGAGTGAAAATATTAACTTTGCGCACGAGTTTATTACCATAATTACTGTAAACACAGAGGAACTTAGATGTTTGGTAGATCTTTGTTTATTTAATAGATGATATGAAGACACGGGTCTGTGCGTCTCAGTGGAGAGTTTTCATGACATGACGTGATGTTGGAGTCTCCAAACGCTGCGCGCGCCGCAGCCTTGTGCGCAATCTGTTTGTCTGTGAAGCTTTTACTCTCCTACAAGTTATATATGGTGTACTTTCACGTGTCATTTTGGAGAAATCTACAATAAACGCAGATTATGAATCACCTCCAGCTGCCGTGTAACACCGGCGAGGGTGCGCGCGCGCTCCAAAGCGCGACCACTCAGCCTTTGGAATCATATAGATGAGACATTCCATTGGACATGAATCGGCTTTGTGTGGACTGGACTGCCCTGATCGGCCTGCCAGCTCCCTCAGGAAAGCTCGGGAACAGTTTGATCGCTGCTTCTGCATGTGCACGCGTGATGCACGGCTCCTGTGTTGCTCCAGAGCGCAGCAGTGCCAAACTGAAAAATGATTATTTCTGAAAACGGCTGATAAGCCATATCCTAGATCAGAAAATTATATCTGTTTATAAATAAATGCTCTACGTGTTACACTATTTATTATATCCTCCAGTAAGGCTGAATTCATTCATTCATTCAACCTTTATTTATACAGGCTAGCCTCGTTGAGTCACGGGGACTCATTTACAAGAGGGACCTGTCTCACTCACACCAAACAACCATCCACTCTCACACTCACACCTAGGGTCAATTTAGAGTCACCAATCAGCCTAACAAGCATGTTTTTTGGTCTGTGGGAGGAAACCGGAGTACCCGGAGGAAACCCACGCATGCACGGGGAGAACATGCAAACTCCACCCAGAAAGGCCCCGGACCGGGATTTGAACCGGCAACCTTCTCGCTGAGAGGCAGCAGCTCTACCAGTTGTGCCACCGTGCTGCCCAATGAATCCGTTCCTGTTATAATTTATTTTTGGCACAACTTTGCGCGTCCTTTATTTAACTGCGTCATGTGGATGTAATACTTGTTAATTGTGTGTTTGGTGGGAATATTAATCATTTTCACATCATGAACAGTTAATAATAATAATAATAATGATGACATCAATTTATAATGCACATTTCATCAATGGAAATCTCAAAGTGCTACAAGGTGCAACAGAATTAAATGTCAATGAAACAAATAATAAAACAATTAAAATCAACAATAGTATCAGGAAATGTACTTGGATGCGCACATATTCACGTTCAGTTCAGTTTTGATACATACGGGGTTTTGCGTGGATAGTGACATAAGCAAGGTTTTTGTGCGCACGCACGATTCATACATGAGGCCCCTGCTCTCCCAGGTAATGGGAGGTGTCATGTTTTTCTATGAAACTCAAATCCTGTGAAATCTCATGAGATTTCACACTTAGTCCCAAAACAGTGGACAAGGTAAAAGCCTAAAATTGAGGAAATAGAAGCACCAAAATTGACTGGGTTACACAAGGCCTCCAAATGTGTGTGTTTCTTAAAACCACCTGTGCTACACAAGTTTAACCACAGAATCTAACACCACACAAATTTCAAGGCCCAAAAAAGTGTGTGCTTCAAAACCAATCCGCGCTCCTTGCACAACAACAAACGAAGCACCACACAAGCACAAGAGATCCAAATAAGTGGGTGTCAACAAACTCATCTGTGTTAAACAAGCACAGAACCAAAAAAGAAACAACACACAAGACCTCACCAAAAGTGGGTGCCAACAAAGTCATCTGGGCTAAACATCACACACCGACTACATAATTTAAACACACTGCACAAAAACAAGTCAAAATATAACATACTGCAACCCAGCCTCCACAGATGCACTGGGAGACCCATCAGGACTTTAGAAAAACTGCAGCAGGCAGAATAGCTTAAACCTGACTACAATACCAAACAGTCCTTCTACAGCATGTTTTACAGAAAGTTTAAAATGATTGGCCCACACAGTAGCTGTTTTTACGTACAAATTAAAAAGGTAACAAATGTGAGTTGTTTAACTAAACCACAAAGGTCAAAACTCCATGTTTAAAGACCAACCAACAGTTAAAACACTCACCACCAATGTCTTCCTGCACAACAGACTGCTGTCATTAAAACAAAACGAGCACCAGCTGCACATGAACACCAAGTGTAGCACATGCAGCTGAAGTGAAATCCACACAAAATGACTCCACCCAAAAAACACCAAACAAAACAAGCCCTCAAAAATGTGTAAAAATGAGGGTAAAATTAACAAATTAGCTCAATCCCGGATGAGCCTCCCAAAAATATGTTACGGCTGGCTCAGGCCGAACACATTTAATGGACACAAGACAACAAGAAAGGTTTAAAAAGTTTTATTTTTGTTTAACTCCTGGAGGCTGCGGGCATGGTTCATGCAGCCAGCTCCTTTCTGGGGGGAAAGAGAACTAAAAACAGGAATTCACCCTCAGGTTCCCTGTGTCGCCAAATAAAAACAAAGTACAAACAAATGTTGGACCTGGTGAGCCAGCCAAAAAGAACGAAACGCCACCCAGGCAGACCCAATCCTGTACAGGACCGTCGTGTCTCCCCAGACAACGATCTACCTGTTTAAACACCCAGCTAAGGTAACATTAAGATGAAAACAGGACTACCGATCTCACCAGGTCAAAACCTATTTAAAAACTGTGTCAAAAACAGTGTCAAACAGTCAGTGCTTAGCACAAACCACTAACCCCTCCATAGGCAAACCAACACACAAGCTCCTAGGTTTACCAGAGCTCCACACGAGCATGCACCTGCTCAACACACCACTCCCTCAGGAGTGACAACCAAGTGGCGAGGGGTGGGCAGAGAAGCATAAACCTCCACACCCCTGCAACAGATCACTGCACCCAGCCCATTTATAGGCAGGCTCAACAGACTGCACCAATCAAGGCTGATCCAAATCAGGCTGTAAAAAAGGTGTATCTAGCAGTTCAGCCAGGTTGGAAGCAAACATAAACAAAATATATTGGGGCTTAAAATAATAATGTGCCCTGGTACGTAACAGAAATACAGAATAAAGCTGGTGACATTTGTGTGTACAAAAGAGATGTTTCTGTTGTGAGTGTAAAAAAATATGATTTGTTATTTAAAACATGAAAATAAAGTTCCAAAAGCACACACTGCCCTGGTTCTTGACCAAAAAAAAAAGCAACACAGCACCATTTTTATGAAAACAGTCTCAATAAAGGGAGAAGGGAATTTCCCTTCCTCTCTCGTGAAACACAAGGTGTCATGCAAGACAATGAGCCTCAGCGGGAGGTCAGGGGACTGGTCAGCTCGTCAAAGGGTGTTCGGGTGGGGGTCACTGCCCCCCCTCCCGTACCCTCGACACAAAAACAACCCAGAATACACATGCCCCACAGGCTAAGAGCACACACTCAGGCCTGGAGGGCGTGTCATCCAAACACATGGGTCATGTCAACTGTCAGTCAGGACCTCCGGCTGCAGTTCTACAAGCGACCACCCCCTTTCAGGGGGGTGCTGCTGTCAAACATAAACCCAGCCCGTGTACACGTCCTACGGGAAGAAATCGCTACAATGCTTCAAAAAGGAGTAATAAATGTTGTTCTAAAACACAATGTACACAAAGGTCACTACAGTAAGTACTTCCTCGTGCCAAAATGAGACCAGGGCTTGAGGCCAATACTGGATCTCAGGAGCCTGAACAGAAGAATAAAAACGTACATATTCAGGATGCTCACTTTGAGGCAGGTAATCCAGTCAGTGAGACCGGGAGATTACTCCTGCAGCGTCGATTTGAAAGACACATTTTTCCATGTGAGCATCCTAGCACGACACAGAAAGTACCTCCGTTTTGCCTTAGAAGGAAAAGCATTCGAATTTCTGGCCATGCTTTTCGGATTAAAAACTGCACCACGTAGTTTTACTAAATGTCTGTACGCAACCTTAACCCCACTGAGGGGTCAATGGGTCAGAGTTCTGAATTATCTAGACGTTCTTTTGATCCTTGGGAGCGACAGAGACCAGGCACAGAAGCACTCACAGATGGTGATGACTCACCTGGAAGCTCTCGGTTTTGTAATAAACCTACAGAAGAGCAATCTGACTCTGTCCCAGATTACTGTATTTCTGGGTGTACAGGTCAACTCCATTCTGTACAGAGCATGGCTCTCAGAGGCCCGGATTTCATCCATCCACCTCTGTCTGGCACATTTTCAGCTAGGCCAGAGAGTGTCACTCAAACTATATCCTCGGCTTCCTGGCAACAACCATTGTCTGCGTGTATCAAGCCTTATTAAAAATGCGTCCCCTACAGATATGGATAAACAAACAAATGTATGCCGCCTCCCTCAGGAGGGTAGGGGGGATACTGATTAGCCTAGAGTGCATGAAGGCTCTGGAACCCTGGAGGGCCCCCTTCAGTGTTCAAAACAAGTATCCCGCTGGAACAAGTACTGTCTCGAGTACTGATCACAACAGACGCTTCGAAGACAGGTTGGGAGGCTCTTTGCAGAAACCAACATGTCCAAGGGCTCTGGAAACTGCAGGAAACAAAGCTCCATATCAACTTCCTAGAACTGAAAGCTGTGTTTTTGTCCATGAAGCACTTTTACAAAAAGGAGCTGATTACAAAACAACATGTCCTGATAAAATCAGACAACAGGACAACAGTGTCCTTCATCAACAGAGAAGGGGGGACAAGGTCCCGACCCCTTCTCAGCTTGACACACAAGCTGCTCACGTGGTGTAGCTCCCGAATATTATCGCTGAGAGCGACACACATCCCGGGCGAGCTAAACCACGGGGCAGACACCCTCTCCAGAGGACCTCTGCTCTCCTCAGAGTGGAGATTGAGCCCGCGTATCGTGGACCAGATCTGGACACGATACGGGCAGGCCTCTGTAGATCTGTTCGCCTGAAGCAGCAGTACTCATTGCACCCTGTATCATTTGATAAGGGAAACAAACTCACCACTGGGAACAGACGCTTTGGCACACAACTGGCCAGCAAGGTGGCTATATTATGCATTTCCCCCATTCCCCTGATTCAGGCAACGCTAGAACGGGTACGCAGGGGAGCTCTCTCCCTGATACTCATAGCTCCCAGGTGGCCACACAAACTATGGTTCCCAGAAGTGATCTCACTGTTATCAGGGACACCATGGCAGCTCCATTAAAGTCTTCCTGTCAGTCATATCAGCGTGCCATGAAGGCTGGGGAGGTAAAACACCCGGTGCCCACCCTCTCATGATACGTTTCATGAAAGGCATACTGAGAAAAAGGCCCCCCCAGCAGGACTCTGGCCCAGATTGGGACCTCCAGTTAGTCCTGGACGCATTGTGTGAGCCTCCATTTGAGCATATTAGCAGCATTAAGATAGATTTGTTATCTTATAAAACTGCTTTGCTCTAAGCTCTTTGCTCAGCTAAACCTGTGGGTGACCTCCACGCTTTATCTGTGCACCCAATGTGTACCAGGTTTGCCCCTGATGGGTCAAAGGTCACCATACGTCCAAACCCAGCATATGTTCCAAAGGTTCCAACTCTAAATCCAAGAAGTCTGGACTTTGAACTGTCAACATTCCCTCCTCCCCCTGTACTAATAGAGGGACAGAGGAGGCTGAATGTACTCTGCCCTGTTAAGGCCCTACGTGCTTACATTGAAAAAACTGTCGGTTGGAGAAAAACAAACCAGTTGTTTGTTTGTTTTGCTAATCCAACTGCTGACAGAGCCCTGTCAAAACAACGTCTCTCACACTGGGTGACTGAGGCCATAAAAAGGGTGTATAGCAGCAAAGGTCAGCAGGTGCCCTCTGGGCTACATGCTCATTCCACACGAGGGCATGCAGCCTCATGGGCCCTTTTCAAGGGCGTGCCAGTTACAGACATATGTGCTACTGCAAACTGGACGTCTACAAACACGTTTGCAAAACGCTACAGTTTGGATGTCACAGCATGTGATGTCAATCAGGCTGTTCTCTCTACCACAGAGTAGAGCACAGCCAAAACGCCTACAGTATAAAGGCATAAGTTCTCACAAGCATGCATTTCCAGAGCATTTTCAGGGTGTGAATGAAATACATTCCCATAGTCATATGTTGCACTGAGTGAACCTGACTGATAACGGAACTGAAAGTTATGCACCATAACTCATGTTCCTTGAAGGATGGGAACGAGGTGCAACATATGTTTGCCCTTTCAAATGCCTAAGCTCGGTGAAGTGCACTTGGAGGATGAAGGTTGGGCGTCAGTCCCTTTTATGCAAAGAGGGCGGGGCCTCATTGCTGATGCCCACCTGCCTTAAAAGGTGTGAATGTACTACTTCAGGTGAACCGCACGGCGGCGCAATTCCCATAGTCATATGTTGCACCTCGTTCCCTTCCTTCAGGGAACATGAGTTATGGTACATAACTTTCAGGTTTAACAGTGTCACAAAGATACTGCATATTTGTCAGTTCTGCATCCCTGATATGAGTCTCCTGTTCTACCACTTTATCACAATGGTAGAATACCCAGAGAATATGGACTGACAGATTCAAATGCAAATAATTAAATTGCTTTATTTTACAGTGATGATAATAAGTACTATTTACAACAGAGAACCTGGTACACCTAGGGAAGGAGGAGAAGAGTCAGGATGACAGAAGGAATGGCAGATATTGTAGGTTATCTGGTTCTTACAGATAGGTGGGTGAGTTGAGGTGTTGAGAGAAGGGCAGAGGATTCCAGGGAGATTCAGTCCAGGGTTGGAAAGTACAGGAGGTGAGTAGAGGTAAGTTGGAAGCAAGTGGTCAGATGGCGATGAAGCAGCTTAAAGAGAATCACAAGGAGGTCTTCAAGGATCCACAGGTAGGTACAGGAGCGAAGATTCAGAGTAGATGATGAGAGGTCCAGGACTGGAGTTTTAGGAGGCAGATTCTATAAGAATACAAGGAGAATACAAGGAAAGTATTTTCTTAACCAAAGTAAAAACGAGGAGGACAATAGCACAAATACCTAGTGGTATGCAATGTTCCAGAAGGGAAGGGAAATCTTCTACAGCCTCTTATACTCTTGATGCTCATTAGAGAGATGAACCCCAACTGTTGCTAACTGGTGCCACCCTAGACTCAGGAACCTCCACTACCACTCTGGTAGACAGTTACACAACAGGGAGTCAGAAAAGTGGGTGAAAAATGTATCTGACATACAGCTCACCCAGCCGGAGACAGAGCTTTTTGCCAGGGGACTGAACTTTGCAGTTGCGCCAAATACAATTCCTCTGATGGAGATGATCACAGCCACTGTCAGCCATCCGCAACAACAACATTTAAGAGTTTGAAGCAGAACAACTCAGAATCAAAGTTTCAGCCTGCCTTAGCCATGCCAAACCACCACCTTCCAACATCA
This sequence comes from Garcialebias charrua, assembly GCA_038048925.1. Classification (NCBI taxonomy): domain Eukaryota; kingdom Metazoa; phylum Chordata; class Actinopteri; order Cyprinodontiformes; family Rivulidae; genus Garcialebias; species Garcialebias charrua. The sequence continues at coordinate 18,759 of JBBPBX010041198.1, forward strand.
GGAGAGAGGAGAGGGATGAACTCACCACTCTTAGCAAGGACAAAAACATCATCATCCTCCAAGCAGACAAAGGAAGGTACATAGTGATTGTGAACCAGAAAGACTATCATGGGAAATTTATGACACTCCTTAGTGACTTAACCACTTATGAGCCACTGAAAAGAGACCCAGGAAGTGATTACAAGAAGAAGTTGATAGATTGCCTGAACATTTTGGAGCAGGGCTAGGCTATTGACCTTATTCTGTACCACAGACTGTACCCATGGGAGGCCACACCTATGCCCTTTATCCACAGGGCCTATTCGCGCTCGTTCGGTCTCCTTCGTAACTAGTTAACAACTAGTTATGGAGTGTACCCACAGGGGCCTGTTCATGTGAAACCATACCTATTTTGGTGCCTGCCTCACTGGGGTACATAGGTCTGGTTCTTGTAGGGTCCAGGTATGACATCAGCACAGTGTGGTCACTGATTGGTCAGGGGGCGTATTCCTAGATCGGAGGACGGAGATTCAGTCTTCCAGGAAATCCAATCCACTATTTTCTTTTTCACCCGCAACTGCAGATTTAGTAATATGTTTTTTTGTTTCTAAAAATAACACCAGTCTTTCATTTTTTTAAACTGTGTAGTAATTTAATGGGGGTAAGGTATTTAAACACTTACAGGGCCGCCATTATTGTAATGATATAGGAGTTATCGGTCAGTTTACTGACTTCCCTATATTTTAGATGCGCAGGTCTGAGCAGACTTTATCTGCACAAACTTGCCACCAATTCGCGAGTTCATCCTTTTTCCGGTATTAAATTGCTTTAACTGTGACTAGACAAAAATGTAAATTCACAAGAGACTTCAATTTATGTTGGTCTACCAGAAAATAGACCTTTTCTTGAAATTATCATGAAAGTACATTAAACATTTGTATTGATATTAGCTCTGATTTAATAACTACGTTGACAAGAATTCAAATTAAAATCAAACAGACAGTTAGGAACTTTTCTGTTGGCACATTACTTACAGTTTACATTTAGAAATAAACATAAGGAGTTAAGGAGTTAAGGAGGAAGATTAAAGATTGAAAGGAAATGGTTGAATCTTATCTTGAGATGTGTAACCAGAGTGGTTCATCCTCTGTTTGGTTTCGGCTGGACATCCGTACCGTGATGAAACGACGTTTACCTTTGTGAAGATTTTCTTATCTCGACTCCAGTAAATTAGTCAAGCCAGACGCGCATGCCTTGCTGCGTTTTACAGGCGACACATTTTCATCCTGCCACGGTCTCGTGAGGTCTGCTGAAGCCTCCCAGAGTAATGTTATCAGCTCCGGTTTGGTTTCAAGATAACTTCCAGGAAAAGTGTTCACAGCTTGGAGCAGTGACCCTCAGATGGCTAACAGCTGACGTGCTGTTTAAGCCTCGCTGAAGACGTGGGCCTTTGGCTGATGGCCGGGACGTACAACAGCTTGGAGAAAGACGTCTATGCATCTTTCATTCTCCCAGAGAACTCACTGTTGTTGAGTTAGTGGTTCCCTTTGCACTCAAGAATAAACAGGAAGTGTCCCTTTAAGAAGGGGTGTGACTTAGTCACATACTTCCTGCTGATTGGTTGTCGTACCCCTAGAGAGGGTGTGACTTTGCAAGTGAGTGAGTTTGAGTGACAGATGATAGGGTAGACAATACATAGAAAACATACGTCAGAAGATGCAGGTGCATGTGAACAAGCCATGTAATTTGTTTTGAGAACAGATTCATTGTTTTTAGAAAGGACGGGAGACAGAAAGCAAGCTATGTCTAGCACTTTTCCTTCGTTCCAAAAACAGTTCAACAAATACGCACGGATTGTTCAGTCAACTTTAGACACTTATTCTACATAGAGCAGACAGTTTAAAGCAAGATCATTCTGAGATGTTCTCTTAACTTTGACATATTTAAAATATACCAGCTTAGTAAAATCATCATGAAATGACAAAAATATACTGTTGATCAATTCTGAATTAACACACATTAAAGAGAAAGTTCAATCTGATTAATTAGTGTCCATTAATTCAAAATAATTGTAAAAAAAAAAAGTGTCCACTCGTCTCCTTGAGAGCTTCAAGAAAGTCTAACACAGAGTTTCAGAGAGATGTGGAGAGGTGTACTTGAAGGTCAAGACAGAGGGCCTGTATCACTACAGTCCCCCTTTTTGGAAGTCATCGCCTGTCCTTGGAGATGAGTTCCAACACGAAAGGATACCACCGAATGTCTCTGACCTCTATGTAATCCAGCAAGTGGAAAAAAAAAGTCAAAAAAAGTTCAAAATTATACTCCCATAATGTTTTTGGAAATTCCATACTGTTCGTAGGTAATCCCATTGCGGTAAGCTTTCAATCCTTTGGAAAACATAGTCTGTTAACCCATGGAAAACTGAGTCTGTGATCCCTTGGAAAACAAAGTCTTATAATCCACAACGGTAAATCCACAACGATGGGGGTTATTGATTTCATCAGCAAGAATGGAATTTAATCAGCATGTAGAGGGGATCCCTCGATTGAAGCAGAGGAGGCGGCCTTGGATGAAGGTTGAAGACCAACGTTGGATCAGCAGGTCCCCACATCGAAGGTTGCAGGCTGGATGGCTTCCAGTCGGTGCCACCCTGGTTCAATGTGTCATGCAATTATGTGGTTTTAGGTGGGCTTATGATTGGGATTTTACATTAGGCCCTACCTATATGCACCTGGTATGTAAGCTATCATGGATTAGATCAGCTACAATTACCAATTAAGGGGTGGATCAATGCTGTAAAAATCAGATATAGGGATCTATACCTATAGAAATGTGGAGGGCTTCTGTAACGAAGGCCTCTTCTTTCAAACTATTCCTCCATTCATTATTTAGTTTAGGTTAAACTAAAATAAAAAAATGAAACTAGTTTGGTCTAAATGTCTGTTGTCTTTTAGACGAACGACGCAAGATTTGGTATTCCCTATAAATTTTGAAGTCTATGGCGAGACTCATCAAAATGAATAGATCTAGAATAGAAACGATCGAATCGGTCCTAACTAAATGATTGGGAGATCAGGGTAGATTATAGTACCTCAAGTAGTATTAACCTACAATGACTCTTCAAAGATTGAGATCTTTAACAAAATGAACAGCATGTTGGCATAGTTAAATCCATTTAAGTCTTCAACTTATCAACAATCAAAACCTCTTTTGGCTGGGAGTGTTCAGAAAACAATAACAACTTCAATAACACAAAAGTAGCAATTAAGCAACTAAAAAACAACGTTTCACTACGTCAAACTCACTCTGGTCGTCAGATTCCAACGTCACACACAAGAAAAACAGTTCTTAGCTTTATAACCGATGTCAATTAAATCCTGCAGATTTAAACGGTTGTTAAGGTTAGTTTTTGTTGTGGGTTTTATGCTTAGCGTTTCTAAGTTCTAGTTGGAACGGTTTCTTTTCGCAACTAGAATAGTTTAAACTGTTTAGTTTATTTACTATCCTGTGCTTGGACGACCTTATTTTCCCATGAAGTCTGTGAGTTTGCGAGAACTTTGTCATTTGTGGGGTTATTGAAATCTTTGTCCTTGACATGGGCATGACCTAACATCACCCCCCTCTGGTCATGAGGGACCACGTGCACAGGTGTGGACGTCCGTCCACGGGCCCAAGTTAGGATGCCTTTGTTTAGTCTAAGCTGTTCGCGCAGTTTATTGGGAACCTTGTACAGGAACCTTACAGGTTTCGGCCAACGTATCTCTGTACGTTTGCCTCTTTCTGCGTAATTCAGGTGTGTCACAACCGTCGGCACTGTCGCAGGCGTGTCTCTGTCGTTGTGATGCATGTCATCCCACTTCATGACTGAAGAGGTGCTCTTTGAGTCTGTAAGAACTATGTCATCTCTGAGTAGTTCTAGATTCAAATGCTCTGGAACCAAGGTTTCATTGAAAGCTTGGCTGATGACTGAATTACCTGTCCCAGAGGACAGCACAGCGTTCTCGGTGTGTGATCCTTGGATCTCTACACCGTCCTCTACCTGTGGTAGGAAGTGTGAGTCTGCCCCCCTTTTGTTTGAGGAGGGGTCCTCAAAATCTGTAACCATGAAGTCCAAGTGACCGTCATCGTGTTGTAGACTGTCACTTCCAGGACTCGGATGTCCTTGAACCAAGACCTCACTGAAATCTTGGCTGTATGCCGAATTACCTGTCCCACAGGACAGTACAACGTCATTGGTGTGGGACCCTTGGATCTCCACACCGTCTTCTACCTGTGGTAGGTAGTGTTCAGTGAGTGCTGAAGGTGTCAGCTCGCAGAGGAGGTTCTCGCGTTGGGCCAGAGTCCGGTCCAATTGTTGAGTCTCCTCTGTCTCACCTGTACTTGAAGGTTCACTTACCGGGCTTGTGGTCTCGGTTGGGGATTCCTTTGTGGCCACAGCGGTACCTGCTGTTAGACAGTCAGTGTCCTGACCTTGGGGAGGTACCTCGATTGGCAGTGGACTGCTCACTGTGGCCCACATTGTCTGATTGCCATAATTTATAATCGCTTCAAAGCGATTTATAAAATCTTGGCCAACCACAAATGGAGTCTGGAGTGAGTCAAGTTCAGACACATATACCGGGTGGTATAGTGACATTTCGCCAATCTGCATGTGAACCATGGCTATTAGGGTTGTTCTCGTCTTTGCGAGGCCCTGTTGCTCACCATAAGTGTATTTCACAAAGGGTATTTGCCTGTCAACATCGTTAGCGGCGGTCCTTAGCTCCTCAAACAGTTCGGCTGACATGGTAGACACGTCTGAGCCGCAAACCAGGAGTGCTTCTTGCGCGAGGACCCCTTCCAATGTGAGTGGCAGGTAAGCTCTCTTAGCTATCCCCCTTTTTATAAAGTTACACAGAAACCGTTTAGGTTTTTCCACACGTTTCTGTGTACGTGTGACTCTGTCTGTGTAACCTTCGTCGCTGTCAGCATCATGATGGCTGTCTGCCTCATGACCTTCAGGACGTGGATTTTCAGCAATCTGTTTGCTGTCAGCATCTTGTCATCAGGACGATGTCATCAACTGTGTGCACTAAGTTGTTGAAAAAGGCAGTGCTGCACATCGCTTCATCAGGTTGAACAACGTTGTTTGTGTTATCATCAAGGACAACGTCACACGTTGTGTCAGCTTGGTCAACCACTGTAACATTCAACTCATTTGACAAACAACTTACCACCTCAGTCACTTCCGCGCGCGGAGGCGTCATTTCCTTAATATGGAGCTTGTGTGACTCTTTGCATGTCTCGAACTGTGCAGCTCGAGGGACAGGGGCAGGAGGGCCGCTTCTCGGGGGTACATGTTGGGACAGACCATTTTTCAAAGGGTCACAGTTCCCAGACATCAACTTCTCTCGAAGTTCACCCACTGTGAGACCTAGGTGAGAACTCTTTTGGTTCGATCTGAACCATCTTGGTTCACCTAGAGAGCGAACACCTACCTTGTGTGGTTCTCTGCTCATCTCAGGGTTTTCAACCTGAGGGGCAGGGGGAGCAGAACTCCCCGTGAACCGATCAGAGTCACTGTTCCAGCTGGACAAAATCTGTGGTTTGTTATCATGAAAAACCTGTTTACTGTCGCACTCTGTAGGAGAGGGAACCTCTTCTAATACCTGCGAGTGCGATGTGACCTTTTGACCCGGACAAACCTCTGATGGAATCCTAGGTTGTATCCTTGTCTCAAAAACCCACGCAGCATAATCTTTTATCTTTTCCATGCTGTCCTTTTTGCAATCAAACGTTAAGCGAACACATTTCATTTGGAAAGGCATGAGATGCGTAGTGAAAAGACGTTTAAACTCCTCATCTTCCTCTAAGCCAGGGACAATTTTGCCCCCGGAGTAGGCCGAGAGGAGCCTGTCGTAGAACGACAGGGGACTTTCCCACGTATCCTGATGGACGTTCCATGCAGCCAAGTAATTAGCATACGATGAAGCAGATTCTCCCACTTTGCGACAAGCACGGGCAGGAATCCCAAGGCCCCCACGCATCCATCTAGGAGAGGAGGCCCCCTCAGTTGGTGCACGTGTTTGAACGTCCATCTTTGTACTGATTTTCCGTGAAAAATCAAGTAAAGTGGGTCTTATTTCACAGTGTGCAGTCTCACCATGTGATGCCTGCGGCAGTCAACATGGAGTCCAAGATGTGAAATCAAATAAAAATCAGTGATTTTTATTAATTTGTCGACCTGTGACAAGGTCAAACAAAACCGGCTGTCGTTGTGAGATTTTTGTGAAAATCAAAACAAAAGATGCCTCATGTGTGTTATTTTAAACTTGCAGTTTAAAATAAACAGGGACAGACAGCTTATTTTGCACAGAATTTATGATAAAAGTGTCAAGTTTTATCAAAATGCAGACATGTCTGTATTAAATCTGTGTAACTGTTCTGCCATCAACATTTGATTATATGTGAAAATCAAATGAAAGGGTGCTGTGTCCTCAACATTCCAAAATGTACACTATTCAAAAACAGGAAAGTTGAAATGTTAGAGGGAATTGCATCAAACTGTATTCTTAGATGCAACCTCCAGCAGATGGGGGTACAGCGCTGGATAAGTTTATCACAGCGACTGCAATTCTCTTTCTGACCGCTATAGAGGCGCTGTTGTCACCTGTGAGCGAAGCTGCAGCTTCAATCATTCACAGACGTCTAACAACGGGCCAAAAGCATCAATCAGAAATATCCAGAGCCCTTACGTGACAAAACTCTAGAACCCCAGTCTCACAAAAGACGAAACGATATGAGAAACATTGGTTGAACTGTGAAACCTTTTAAACTGCGTTTAAAAGAAAAAATAAGGTCGGTCCTCATAAAGCAGTTGTAGCTCCCGGTGTCACGTGACTCGGTCACATGGCGATCGGCACCTCTGAACAACTTACTCCTACATTCACTAAAGTCTCAAAAACACCGCGTTTAAACAGTCTTTTCAATGACAGTAATGGACAAACAAGCATGGAAACTTGTCTGGGACCAGCAGCTGAAGTGAAAGTTGACGAGGAGTGAGCTCCTCACCCCCCTTTAGCGTCAACACCTACAGCGTAATCGACCAATCACAGCAAAGACCGAACAGGCAGTTCTAAAACCCAAGTGTTCATGGGAAATGAAGTCTTCTAAACCTAACGCCACCCACATGTGACGTGCCATTCGAGCAGTACGTTCACGGACCTGCGGTCGGTCGAACGTTAGCGTGGAACGGACTTTTCAACATTCTAAAACAGTCATAAATATCGCAAAACACCGCGGTTAACACTAATTTGACTAAGGCTGCGCTTTTTTGCGCAAGGGAACTTGGCTTCCAAATCCCCCGGTCCCTTTCAGTGGGCTATATAATGTCGATTCACATGCTAATGACCCTGCTAATGACCCATTAATTCTACACCTACACCCCCCCACCCCCTACCCCTCAGTCCAAAATCCTTGGACCCAGTGCAAGCCTTGTATAACACATAAGCATTTATCGCTGCCAGGTCAAGCATGTTGTAGAACACGGCAATGGGCCGCACCGTATATAAATGTGCAATCTGGTCCATTATACCGGTATGTCAGTTGACCTCAGGTCATGTGACCTATGTTGGTCCGTCAGTTTACCTCAGGTCATGTGACCTGAGTTGGTCCGTCAGTTGACTTCATGTCGTGTGACCTGTGTTGTTTTGTCAGTTGACCTCAGGTCATGTGACCAGTGTTGGTCCGTCACTTGACCTCAGGTCATGTGACCTGTGTCGGTCCGTCAGTTGACCTCAGGTCATATGACCTATGTCGGTCCATCAGTTGACCTCAGGTCATGTGACCAGTGTTGGTCCGTCACTTGACCTCAGGTCATGTGACCTGTGTCGGTCCGTCAGTTGACCTCAGGTCATGTGACCTATGTCGGTCCATCAGTTGACCTCAGGTCATGTGACCAGTGTCGGTCCGTCAGTTGACTTCATGTCGTGTGACCTGTGTCATTTTGTCAGTTGACCTCAGGTCATGTGACCTGTGTTGGTCCGTCACTTGACTTCAGGTCATGTGACCTGTGTCGGTCCGTCAGTTGACCTCATGTCATGTGACCTGTCTGTCAGTTGACTTAATGTCGTGTGACCTATGTTGGTCTGTCACTTGACCTCAGGTCATGTGACCTGTGTTGGTCCGTTAGTTGACCTCATGTCATGTGACCTGTGTTGGTCCGTTAGTTGACCTCATGTCATGTGACCTGTGTCGGTCCGTCAGTTGACCTTAGGTCATGTGACCTGTGTCGATCCATCAGTTGATCTCAGGTCATGTGACCTGTGTCGGTCCGTCAGTTGACCTCATGTCGTGTGACGAGTGTCGGTCCGTCAGTTGACTTCATGTCATGTGACCTGTGTCATTTTGTCAGTTGACCTCAGGTCATGTGACCAATGTTGGTCCGTCACTTGACTTCAGGTCATGTGACCTGTGTCGGTCCATCAGTTGACCTCATGTCATGTGACCTGTCTGTCAGTTGACTTCATGTCGTGTGACCTGTGTTGGTCCGTCACTTGACCTCAGGTCATGTGACCGGTGTTGGTCCGTTAGTTGACCTCACGACATGTGACCTGTGTTGGTCCGTCAGTTGACCTCATGCCATGTGACATATGTCGGTACGTCAATTGACCTCATGTTGTGTGACCTATGTCGTTTTGTCAGTTGACCTCAGGTCATGTGATCTGTGTTGGTCTGTCAGTTGACTTCATGTCATGTGACCTGTGTCGGTCCGTCAGTAGACCTCAGGTCATGTGACCTGTGTCGTTGTGTCAGTTGACCTTAGGTCATGTGACCTGTGTTGGTACGTCAGTTGACCTCATGCTGTGTGACCAGTGTCGTTGTGTCAGTTGACCTCAGGTCATGTGACCTGTGTCGGTCTGTCAGTTGACTTCATCTCATGTGACCTGTGTCGTTTTGTCAGTTGACCTCAGGTCATGTGACCTGTGTTGGTCCGTCACTTTACCTCAGGTCATGTGACCTATGTCGGTCCATCAGTTGACCTCATGCCATGTGACCTATGTCGGTACGTCAATTGACATCAAGTTGTGTGACCTGTGTCGTTTTGTCAGTTGACCTCAGGTCATGTGACCTGTGTTGGTCCGTCAGTTGACTTCATGTCATGTGACCTGTGTCGTGTCAGTTGACCTCAGGTCATGTGACCTGTGTTGGTCCATCACATGACCTCAGGTCATGTGACCTGTGTCGGTCCGTCACTTGACTTCAGGTCATGTGACCTGTGTCGGTCCGTCAGTTGACCTCATGTCATGTGACCTGTCTGTCAGTTGACTTCATGTCGTGTGACCTGTGTTGGTCCGTCACTTGACCTCAGGTCATGTGACCTGTGTTGGTCCGTTAGTTGACCTCAGGTCATGTGACCTATGTCGGTCCGTCAGTTGACTTCATGTCATGTGACCTGTGTCGGTCCGTCAGGTGACGGACAACAATAGGTCAAGCATGTTGTAGAACACAGCAATGGGCCACCTGCATGTGTCAGAACGCACCGTATATACATGTGCCAAGGACAAGGAGAGAGACAGTACTTGTAAGCAAAATAATTTATTTGACAGAACATCAGGGTTATAGGATAATCAGCACAGCAGAATAAGACAATTGTATGCATAAACTTGTTCTGGAGCAGACAAAGCTTTCCGTTCAGTGGATGTCCCAAAATGTTCAACTGTGAGATAACTTCAGGGTCTGTTATGTGTGAATTGGTCAGGGCCTCTCTAAGGGGGGAAGTGCAACTTACTTACCTGGTGGAAACATTGGAATGCAGTCTGGTGTGGTGGGGGTGTCTGAGTTGTGAGCACGCATATTTATAACAAAAGGCAGTTAATGGCCTACTAATGGTTGAAGAGAAGGAGGGGGTTTGTCCTCAGGATCTTGAAAATTCAGTCATCCTAGTGTTAAGCCAGTCTTTGACGATATCACGTGCATAGAATGAACAACACAGATAAACAGTCAGAAATGTGTGCAAAAATGAATCTGACAACCAGCAGTCTATCAGAACCAACTTCTTTGAACACAACACACAATGGACCAATCACAGCGCTCTAAGCAGCCATTTTGCCTCACGGTACCGCTAACGTTAGCTCGACCCAAAGTACTGGACACACTATCACAAAATAAACGTAGAATACACCACAGAAAGTACTGCTAACGAGCCCAATCACATCCAGGCTAGCCCTCACGCCTTCCAGAGAAGGCAGTACGTCTAACT
>JBBPBX010041199.1:0-10662 GCA_038048925.1 Garcialebias charrua
GATGTCTTGAACCACTTTGGCTGTGGCTGCCTGCCTGGGAGGAGTCAACAGGGGAGAGGATAGCCCCCAGAAACCATCTTATCACCAGCAAACTTGTTGGTCCACTAAAGGAGTGTACTGCTTAGTGGGGAAAACGGTTTACTCGGGACTCCTCAGACCGATGAAGCCCTCCGGATAGAGGGCGAAACATCTTTCCACAAAAAAAAACTGTCTAGATGACCTGACTGACCATTATTGGTTCTTGAGAAGTGCAAATGCTTACAGCAACTGGTATTCTCAGGCAGTCTCCCATCCAAGTACTAACCAGGCCTGACCCTGTTTAGCTTCCCAGGTGAGATGAGAGGTGTGCTCAGGTGGTATGGCCATAAACAAGGAGCTCAGTCACAAACTGGCCTTTTAGAGGATCTTAGCAAACAAAAACATTAAACTTCTACAACCAGAAGTCGCAACATATACAAAACACACAAAACAAAGCACAACTAGCCTTAAGCATCAACCTTTAATTTAACCATAGTTAACCTCTGACTGCAATGTGTTCCTAATGCAAACCCCTGACAATGTTGTCGGAGGAAAAGGGGGGTTGCTCCTACAGGTAAGGGGCGTTTACCTTCGGGACAAATTGAGGTCACCAGCTGGTCAGTTGCTAACGATCGTACAGGATTGATTGACAGGTAGTGGTGAGGAGTCGACTTGTGCATAAAAAAAATGGATCATAGATTTTACTGGCCAGGTTAAGAGTGTAATCATTTATTCCATATTTATTTGAAATGTATTCAATATTTCAGTGAATCTAAAGTTCGAGAAATTAGTTTCCTTATAAAATCCTAATGATGGTTTCTTTTTTCCCTTCATTTTTATTGAGATTTTCTAAGTAAAAAACAAAATAAAAAAACAAAAACACAAAAAACATACAATAGTTCAGATCAAATACTAATAAAATGAAATCTACACAAGTAGCCTATCATACATAACCAGCCAGTCAATAAAACAAAAATCCTTGAAGTAGTTGAGAGGCCACCTCTGGCCCAACATACTTCAGGTAAGGAGCCCAGGTTGAATCAAATATGTCCAGTGAGGAATTAAGTAGACATGTAACATATTCATTAGGAATACATTCCAATATTATATTCTATATAATATTGTATAATTTCTATATATATTCTATAATTCTATTATATCGCCGCTACCGGTGTATGAATGTGTGTATGAATGGGTAGATGGTTGGTATTGTAAAGCGCTTTGGGGTCCCTCACAGGGGGCTGGAAAGCGCTATATAAATAAGCTCCATTTATCATTTACCATTTATGCCATGAAGAGCCAGAATTCTTAATCCAGAAAAGCAAAATATTCTTCCCAGCAGTGAAAGTCAACAAGTTATAAAGCTGTTTGTGTTCAGTCTTAATCAGAGGGTCTGAAAGGCCCATGGATTAATGACTAATGATGGTTTCTTAATTTTTCAGGGGTGGTGAGTTAAAATTAGGGGTGCTTGATCACCCCTAAAAAAAAAAAGCTAAAATTGCCACTGTCTATGGCAAACAGATAAAAAGTGAAAATACCTAGCTCTAAAACTGATAAAAGATCAACAAGAATTTAGTCCCAACAGTGGACAGATGTGTTTTGATAGGAACTGCATTCCTCGTGTGGACACGATACATCTTTACAACAACGCCGACAAACGTAGTTTCCTGAATCAGCGTTCTCAAACAATACAGAGTTACAGAAATGTCAAAAAAGGAGCTATTTCAATAAAACAATTCAGTGTGTGTGTGATTCTTTACACACAGATGCGAGACGAAGGGCATTGACACCTAAAAGTACAAGTCCCAAGCAGGTGAATTTCCATATTTAGTAGCAGGTGATGTAAGAAAGGTGAGCTGCTACTATTTAAGCTCTTTTTAGACTGATCAATAACAGATTGAACTGTATCTTTTTAATCAATCAATAATAATTAGAATACTTTAATGTATTCACCCTTATTATTCATCAGATCTCAGCAGCTGGGGGCTCAGAATCCATTATTTGCAGGTAGTTTCATCACACCTGTAAGCCTTAAAAGTCATTAGTGAATGTTTTCCAGCTTCGGTTTCTCTTTGTTGGGTGATTATTCCAAGACATGCCTCTACCCACAAACTGTGCCTCATCTAGCAGTTAGTTATGCCTGTCACAATTCCCAACACTAAGTTCCAAACATACATCATTTGTTTCACTGACAAGACCTCCATTACCTTCTACGTCTCTGTCGTTTCTCATCTCCTTTTCAACCTAATGGCTTCCGCAGTTTGCCTATAACGCACCAACTGATACGTCTGCCAGTGTTCTGCAGCACACTACCTCCAGTATTCATGGTACGTACCTTATGAGCTGTATTTTTCACCAGAGCTCTGCTTTACCAGGTTTTCCTGCCAAATATAATGAAGACTGCAAGAACAGGAGGTTTGCCCGTATGTCAAAGAACACTGACAGCAAAGCTCTAAATGTGACAATAAAACAAGCAACTGTTCTTTTGTGGCAGTAAAAAAAAAAAACATAAGACTGCATCAATTGCGAAAAGTGATTTTTGGCGAAACCTGTGGAGGAACTTCTAACTCAGTTGTAGTTTTCACCCCCAGATTAAACTGGACTTTGTGCTTTGGCTTAGGGGGAAGAAGAAATTTCCAAAAATGAAATATTACAAGTGAACTAAATAAAGTAGTTTAAAGAAGGATTTGAATATAAATTAAATATGTTAAAGGTCCACTGACATCATCTTACAAATTTGCATAAAGTGATAGAAGATATATATCTTGTATCATTCAACTATGTTTGTTGTTGCAAAGAAAATGATAAATTAATGAAAATTCCTTTCAAACTGAGTTTAAAACTAAAAACCGCGTTTCTCTCTGAAAAATCCGACTACAAACGAATGCAACATTTGTGACGTAGGAAGCAGGACCTTCATGCCGGTTACCCACCGGACCCGTGTCGGGCGGCTGAAGCGGCCGGTTTACATTGAAAGTCTATGTGGAGACGCGTTGAAGCGCGGCGAACCGTGAAGCGGCGCGTTTTGAGTATTTGAAGCGGCGCGCCGGCACGCGGCAGTTCATTTCCACGCACGCGCGCGTCCGAAACAACCTACGCGTTGAGCAGCGTCGAGCCGCCAAAGTCTCAAAAGTTGATGTTTTTGCGGCTCGACGTTGCTCGACGCGTCCAGCAACCAATCGGGAGAGCCTCTGCTATGTGATGACGCAACGACAACGGGACTTTTTTTGGACTTTTTAAACTTACCTCATCAGCCTCCATGAATTGGAACCAGACTCCGGTAAGAATCTTGGCATTTTAAACAGTTGCTGCTGTCCGCTCAGCGTACGATCACCCCAAACATAAAAAAAACGTTTTAATCTCAACAAAGACTGTCTGAGCTGCAGTTCGGCTCGTAGAAAACCCACTCCAGTAGGAGCGGGGGTCACGTGTTGCTGATTTTATCTGCCAGCAGCATGAAAACACAACAACTGATGACCCTCTGCCTCCCCCTAGTGCACGTCATCAGACGCGTCCCAGTGGGTGCCCGGCATCAGTGACAAGCGGCCAAAAGGGGGCGGCAGGAGTGTTCTGACAATTTAGGTGGGGACCCGGCATCAGTCTGCGTCTGCCATTAACGCATATTCATTCTCAGCCAGATCGCCTTTTTTTTGTATAACTTGAAAAATGCCGGCTCGTTGTGTCGCATTTGGGTGTTCTAATTTCATCAGTGAACAAGTGAGCCCTTTCACTTTCCCAAAAGATGTAAGACCTTCGTCAAAAATGGAATAAATAAAGCTGCCCCCCCTCGGACTGAGCTCCCTCGCTTCCTGAACAGGTAAGAGTCAAATAAATACGGGTGGAGACCTAAATTAGAACCTGCTGTTTCTGCTCATCTAACTTCCTGCTTCCAAAACTAAAGACAAATAGCTCAAATCTTAACTTAGATTGATAATTTTGTTGTTTTATTGCTTGTTCTCCATGAATATTTATATGGGGCGTTCTAAAGACATTCTTTCTCCTACGTCATAAATGTTGCATTTGCTTGTAGTCGGATTTTTCAGAGAGAAACGCAGTTTTTAATTTTAAACTCAGTTTGAAAGGAATTTTCATTAATTTATCATTTTGTTTGCAAAAACGAACATAGTTGAATGATACAAGATATATATCTTCTATCATTTTATGCAAATTTGTAAGATGATGTCAGTGGACCTTTAAAGCTGGCTGTTAAATGTGATTTCAAGAAAGCTGGCGTGCGAGCTTATTAAAAACTTGAAGAGCTCACTTACTTGCAGAGGGTGTTTCGGCGTGAACAGGAGGTGTCGAAGGGATGAAAGAGGGGAAGAAGAAGGAGCGTAAAGATCGCTCAGAGTGAAGGGGCGACCGCTGCGTGGGCAGGTTCTCACAGCTCCCCACACTGCTGTGGATCTTAAGGTTCAAGGGTTTTGTCTTCTTCTTGGCTCTGTGGGGAAATTGGACAAGAAATGAGGTTGAGAGATTTAAAAATAAAAGGATGAATGCAAGAATAGTAACATTTCCTGAGGTTTTAAAAAGTCGTGCAATAAAAGGAATTACTTTTTATGCCAAAAGACATCCATTTACAAAGACTATGATCCATTTTGGCCATTAGGTCTGCTCTAATCGTACTTTCAATAATATATTTATTCACATATCTCAGGTCCTCCTAGTTATGCAATATGAGCCTAAGCAATACAACAAGTTCATTTTTGGCTTTTCACGGGGTAGACATTTTATTTTGGATTAGGCCAATAAATAAAAAAATGCACTAAAGTGGAGAATGATACTTTTAATTAAATCTCTGAGCAGAACATACTGTCAGCAACTAAGATGAGCACACTTTTATTTTGCAACTTTGCTTTTTTTTCTCCTTCCGATTTGATAATTTTTATTTTGTCATTTTCCACCACAAAAGCTTCCAATTCTGCAGAATTGACCAACACTCTCGATAAATTTGTAGTTTGACTCATGGACACAAAATTCACCCTTTGCACAAAAAACGCAAAACACAAGCATGCATAGATATGATGCTAAAGAAATCTCCAGTGTCAAAAGTCTCGTTTATTTTAGGCAGCGATATGGAATCAATGATTCAGCTCCAAACTGAGCTGAGATGGGTCACAAAATTTATTGCTCAGCATTTGACTGGAGCTTAATCTGTTCTTAAACTGGCATAAACATGTCAGTTAATTAAAATGGAGCTTTTTTTTACTAACATTTTATGTCAAATTGCAATACACTTGCTTTTGTTATAATCTTTTTGGAATGTGAGTCATTTCACAGATGAGCCTAATCTCAATCTATTTATCAGCTTCTAACATTTGTTTTAATCCAATTACAGTACCGTAGTTCCTCGTTTATCTCAGGGGATCCGTACCCTGAAGCCCCACGATAAGTGAAAAACTGCAAAGTAAATGGTAAATGGAGCTTACTTATACGTATAGCGCTTTCCAGCCCCCCTATGAGAGCCCCAAAGCACTTCACAGCACCAGCCATCCACCCATTCATACACACATTCATACACCAGTAGCGGTAGGCTTCCAGGCAAGGCGCAAGCCAGTCTTACCGGGAGCAACTCGGGGTTAAGTGTCTTGCTCAGGGACACAACGAGGTATGCAGTGACCGGGGATCGAACCCGGGACCTTCCGGTCCTGAGCCGGCTGCCCTACCTCCTAAAGTAGGAATAGTAGTACAAGTACAGTANATAGATAGATGATAGATAGATAGATAGATAGATAGATAGATAGATAGATAGATAGATAGATAGATAGATAGATAGATAGATAGATAGATAGATAGATAGATAGATAGATAGATGATAGATAGATAGATAGATAGATAGATAGATAGATAGATAGATAGATAGATAGATAGATAGATAGATAGATAGATAGATAGATAGATAGATAGATAGATAGATAGATAGATAGATAGATAGAATAGATAGATAGATAGATAGATAGATAGATAGATAGATAGATAGATAGATAGATAGATAGAGATAGATAGATAGATAGATAGATAGATAGATAGATAGATAGATAGATAGATAGATAGATAGATAGATAGATAGATAGATAGATAGATAGATACGATCTATCGATCTGTGTATGTAACTCTAAAGGCTCTAAAGAAACACAGAACATCATGATTTCAGCTCCCTGCCTCCACTGGTCTTTGCCGCCTTCAAGTGCTGTTGGCCACGCCCACTTCTCCGCTCTGCATGGAGAACAGCTGATCAGCTGCAGCAGGAAGTCTATCCTTAAGTCTGGGCTGCACACAGGTACAGCAGGTGCTAAATAATTTTAAACAATTTATTTAAAATAAAAATTCCATGCCGATTGTACGGCTCATCCATCAGTCAGCCATTTGTGTGTCATGTCCAATCTTATTTAAAAAAAACAGCGATAGAGCGAGTCCGCGATAAACAAACCACGAAGTAGCGCAGGACTACTGTATTCTAAACAGTCTTTCTAAACTCTAAGCGCTTTCAAATGCACAGAATGCCATGATTTCAGCTCTCTGCCTCTGGCTGCCAATTTCGGCCAAGCCTGCTTCTCTGCTCTGCACAAGATCAGCTGATCAGCTGCAGGAGGAAGCTACTCTCACAGCTGTAGGCTGCACACAGGTGCTAAATCATTTAAAATAATTTATTTCAAATTAAAATATCCATGCATATTGTGCAGCTCATCCATCAATCAGCCAACTGTGTGTCCAATCTTATTTTGAAAAACCGTGATAGAGCGAGTCCACGATAAATGAACCGTGAAGTAGGGAGGGACTACTGTATTGTGTATTACATCGGGAAAAAAAGAAATACATAAAAAAACTACTTCCACATTTCAAATGTAAAACTGAGTTCACTGAACTAATAAAGCCACTCCTTCAGCTTCTCCTCAGATAAACATATGTTGTATTTATTAACTTGTGAGCACAAAACAACAGAAAATGTTAAAACCAGGTGTCATTTTTTTTTTAAGTTCTCATTTGTTCAAAGGTGAGCTTTAGGCTTGGTGCAGAGGCAGCGGGTACAAGAGATTTCCATTAAAGCAGGATGTTAAAAGGGTTAAAGTGTCTGTGACATCATCTTCTATGGGGGAGACTGTGATCTCCCCCATAACTTTCAAATTTACTCCTTAAAAACAGCTTCATGTCTTTTTGTTCCCTCATTCAGAATGATTTTCTCAGAGTAAATATCCGCCAAGCAAGATTAGTGGATTATAGAGGTGTAG
Organism: Garcialebias charrua; assembly: GCA_038048925.1. Lineage (NCBI taxonomy): Eukaryota > Metazoa > Chordata > Actinopteri > Cyprinodontiformes > Rivulidae > Garcialebias > Garcialebias charrua. The sequence continues at coordinate 7,248 of JBBPBX010041199.1, forward strand.
TGGGTATTTACTCCAAATTTAATGTACTGTATTGTAAAATGGGCCCACTTTGAGTGGGACCAAACATTTGTGGCAACGCTCTGCACAGCTCACTCGCTCTAGCAAAGGTTAACTGCATACCTCTAATCCCACCACTGGCATATGAGAGCTGAGTCATCATTTCTCCAGGATGCTAAATACACTCATTTATTTCAGGATAACATGGGGTGACTTTGTGGGGATAATTAGTCATGCAGAATATATACCCTTCATTGTCCTTCATTAGAAAAATAATCTGTGCTCTGTTAATTAGCTCTCAGTGAATTATAAGTGCACTTTTTCAGGCACGTAGGTCTTTTCAGCCAATTTGTATCTCATTTTCTTGTCATAATAGTTGAAATTGGATTTAACTTTTCAAAACACAGTTTAAGTAAATTATAAGAACAAAAGGTGCTTATCCTATACGTAATTGTCAAGTTTATTTACTCTGAAATCTCATCTCACATTCTGTTGTTGTTGTTTTTTACAAATTTATTCATTTTAAAATACAATACAAAACTATCCCATGTATGATACGAATACAAAATGTAAAATGAAAGGTAGCAGAAGGAAGAAAAAATCTTATTATATCTGCCCCTTTTTCAAACAACCAGTTCAAACAATAATTATCTACAAGTAACAGAACAAAATTAATAACTATTGTCAACTCTGTTGTCTCGTGACGAACAACGAATAAACGGCCTTTTGAAATCATTCAGGATTGGAAATGAAAAGGTTGTAATTATTATGTAATAAAAGTCATTTTCTCAATCACAGATAAAAAAAACACTAATTAGAGCCAGCTGAGAACTTTTTGAATCATCTCAGAATTACAATTAAACAAGGACACCCAAAGACTGACAGAGTGAAGCCTCTTCGGGCTTAAACTCGTTCAGCTCTTTATTTAAAGTGGGTGGGAAGTCGTAACATTGTTCTGATGGGAAACTTTTTCAGAAATCACTTCTCTTTGTTAAAGTCAGAGTGAGAGATCCAGACACGTAACGCACGGGCAACCGATGGTGTATTGCAACTCAAATGTTCAGTTGGATTAAACATGAAAAAACAACAATCTGACATTATTATAACCAAATACAGGTAGTCCCCGACTTACGAGCGCTCTTACTTACGAGGTTCTGGACTTACGAGCTGGCGAACGAGCAGTAAATTTGTAACGAACATATAAAAAAATACAGCACTTTTATGTGTTTTTAGATGAAAGTGTGTTAGCTAACCGTTTGGAAACAAAGTTTCTGAGCATGTTTATAAACTAGTATGAACATTTGTGATGAAAAACGAGTGTTCGTAGTAGCGCTAGCATAAATTTTCCGACTTACGACCGAAAATCCGGACTTACGAGAACACGTGTTTCGTGTTCCGACGTACGAGATTTCGTGTTACGAGACGGTCGTAGGAACGGAACTCGCTCATAAGTCGGGGACTACCTGTATAAAACATATTTTGTATATTTGAGAGGTGTTTCTATGACACCACTCGCAACAAATGTTTAAAATTGAGTGAGAAATGTTTGGCAGCACAGTGGAACAGTTGGTTTAAGTGTCGCATCTTAGCAAACAGGTCGCCGGATCAAATCCCAGCCAAGGGATCTTTCTAGGTTGAGTATGCATGTTCTCTCCGTGCATGCGTGGATTTTATCTGGGTACTCCGGTTTCCAGTGGTGGGATGTAACTAAGTACAAGTACTTTGTTACTGTACTTAAGAACATTTTTCATGTATCTGTACTTTACTTAAGTGGAGATAAACGTGGGTCCTTTCTATTTTTACTCCACTACATTTTACTTTAAGTATCTTCTACTACACTACATTTCTATAATGCGTTGCATTACAAGTTGCATCCATGTTGTCCATCCATCCATCCATTATCTTTTACCCACTTCTTCCATTTTGGGTCATGGGGGGTGGGGGGGTCGCCGGTGCCCATGTCCAGCAATCCTGTGCGAGGTGCGGAGTACACCCTGGACAGGTTGCAAGTCCATCACAGGGCCACATAGAGACAATCGAGACAAGCATTCACTCTCTAACTCACATCTAGGGACAATTTAGAATTACTAATCAGCCTAACATGCATGTTTTTGGTCTGTGACATCCACGTTGTGTTTTTTTTATTTGTTTGTTAGTTTGAAAGTAACCAATGGTGAGAGGGGAGTTGGTCCATTGAATCACTGCAAAATGGGCAGGTAACGTTAGACCCACCTTCAAGAAGAGCTGGGCCAATCATGTACAGTATTTTCTGGTGTATAGGTCGCACCTGTGTATAGGTCGCATTGTCCAATTATCACCAATAGATTGGAAAAATCCCTAGATAGGTCGCACTGGTGTATAGGTCGCACCTACGTTTAGCTCTGCTGCAAATGTCTGCCACAGGAGCGCACAGCAAGGCTTTTAAGAAGATTAACACTTAAAAACAATTATTTGTTTGATAAAAATTATAGCAAATATATGTCTGAGCTGAACTTTTCCTTAATAAATGAACGTAATTGTGAAATGAGCTGGATTTAAAAATTTGTTTCACCGAAAGTGATAACAAGCCATATATAGGTCGCACCTGAGTATAGGTTGCAGGCCTTGAAAAAAACCATAAAAAGGTTTGACCTATACACCGGAAAATACGGTATATTCTAGTGCATACATCATTGAACTGGGCGCAGCCACAGAACCACTAATACACCCAAAATGGATTCCAACGCAGAGAGTCTGACAGGACATACGCACCACCTATGGCCTTATTGAAAGATTATTGAATGAGTGTTCAGGACAGATTCTCTCTCCTAGAAGAGACAGACTTTCAACACTTGCTCTTCTCAAGGGCGGACGTCTCCTCTCGGTCTCCGCTTTGCTTTTGCTTTGTCTTGTCTGCGAAACTGTTTGAGAGCCTCTCTTCTACAAAATCTTCTGAATCATAACTATGGACTTCAATTTGGTCAGCTGGTCCCTCAACACAACTGATAACATTTCTTTAAAGAGAAGACAGGCTGTAGACAAGCCGATTTGACCTGTTGGCATGCACACAGCTGGATATCTCATCGACTTGGAAGACTTGATGACGTGTCTCTCTCTACTGTCATCTGTGGATCTTAAGGACGCATATTTAATTGGATTCATGATAACTGGTTCCTGCTTTTTGGATTTGGCTGGTTCCAGGTCTATCAACACAAAAGGAAGACGTAGACAGTAAATCTGGACCTGGCCAGGCTGCCTGCCTTACATGATGGCTTGGTTCATGTCTCGATAACCCAGACTTTTGGCTGAATGGATTACATCTCGGGGATTTTCTAAGACACGTTCCTTTGGTATGGTCATTTTAATTTGGACATTTTGGAAGCGAGTGGACCAACACAGACTGAAGGCAGATGTCATTAAAGTTCTGCCTGTCCCCAAA